>JAVJGG010000005.1:8951432-9058866 GCA_035590195.1 Aviceda cuculoides | reverse complement strand
CTGATGTTAATAACACCTCTGTATCAAACCCATGTTTTAATGATTTAATTTTCAGCAGCCTTTTCAATTATTGCCCCTGCCCCCCACAACTTACAACATTTAAATGAGAATTAAAACAGCTACACCCCCACCCCTTTTTATTTTTGTTAAACTAAGTTGGAGGAAAAGTTAACTAACAGGTGCCTTTCTCCAAATAAAATTAGAGGGTTTTATTGATTTTGGCAATTCCACACCCAATATTTCAGTTATGTAAATTTTCTCTTGCTTCTCCACCTGCCTTCAAGATCCTAGTAAAGAAACATATTCTCCTTTCACCAGGAATATTTTGCCTGCCTGACAAAGTAACTCTCTTCTTCCCCTCTCCACTATTAATAAATTTATGGTGCATTAATGTATTTCTTCTGCTCACCATGATTCTACTACATGTGTTCTGGTTTCATGGTTAATAGGATAATGCATAGTTAATGTATCATTAGTATACAGTCCATTTAATGCTTCACAGATCATTCACAATTAATCATTGACAACTGCAAGAACAAACAGGTGAGCTTAGGTTCTAAACTAACAAAGGAAAAAAAAAGAGTTCAATGTAGTTTTGACTCTGTTCAGCTAAACCCAGATGAATTTATCTGTTCTAGGTAGCAGTGTGATGAAGTTAAAGAGAACTGATCCATTTAGAAAGACATTAGACGTGTAACGAACACTACAGAGAAAATCCTAAATCTCTAATTTATGAGGCTACAAATGCAGTATCCGCACATGAGCTTTCCTCTGGAGGCTTTAGTGGGACTTGTGTGGCACCTGGACCTGAAACTGACAGGTGGATTTCAGCATACGAAGAAAGATCTTTTACATTATTAGCAACAAATAAGTCCTTAAATATATCCTTTAGCATGAATAAAAATCAAAACTGTGTCATCAGCAAAATATCTCAGATCTGGGACATTTTCTTATTGATGCGTATAGTAAGAAAAGTGAACAAATTATGAAGGTGATCAATGGAAAAATGAAGAAGGCAACATGAGTGTGAGAAGCAACAAAAGTATTTCCACATGAAAGGGGCACTCAGTTGAGCTTGAAAACAATAGAGGTATCAATAGAAAAAATGTTTGAATTCAGCTGTTCTTTTTGAATGAATGCTGCAGCTGAAAATGTGCCTGGACACAAAAGACAACCATCTCAGTTAAAGCCATGTCAGATTATTAACTGCAAAACAAGCTACAAAGACATTTCCATACAAGGAATATCATAGGGTCACAAACACAAAGAACATGGTACTGCCAAAGGAGCTGGTCTTTGTATTAATACTTATTTTTAATATATTATCTTTAAGTGGCCTCAAATGAAATGAGAGCTCTTAGAGAACTTAGTATCATACAAAAAGATGGAAAGGAACACTCCATCCCTGCAGTTTTTAGTCTTAAGTAGGAAAGAGAGACAAAAAATGAGAGTAGAAACAATTCATGCACATTCATCTGATCTTGCAGCAGAATCCAGAAATTCCATCCAAGTGTGCTGCCCAGCATTTTGGTAACTATTCTACATAAAATGCTTTCAAAAGGGAAAAATAAATAAGATCTGAGTCTTTGAGGAGAAATATTTGCCAGATGGTGATAACTGTGCAAATGAGAAAGCAGACAATCTTTTAGCCAAGGTGCTAGACCAAGAGATTGCCTTGATGCAGATGTAACAGAGCAATGAGACAGCACCAGCAAACACATTGTAAAACATGTCAATGTTCTGGAGTTCACAGATGTTGGGTTTGATCTTTCACTTGCTTTCCCTTATATTGGGCCATGCAAATCCTTCAGCTGTGATTCACTCTAAAGGCAAGCATTAATCAGTTGACATCAGGTGGAAAGGCATAGAGAAAATTAGAAAGGAACACAGTTGTGAACTACCACACATATATCATCATCTGCAGTGTAAAGGGTTGCTAAGGTTTGCTAGCTCAGTGCTTAAGCCACAGTAAGCACAGCAGCAGAGACTTCCATGCAAGGATTTAGCAATAGCCTTGATAGTAGGCAACTTCCCTTCATGCTTACAACATGCCAGCATGGCTTCCAGTAGGATGGCCTGAACCACCTAGAAATAGTCCTCATTAATCAGCGTGTTACCTATGATGCGGCTCAGTCCCAGACTGCCTTGTAGTAAAGGGTCCTTTCTTACTGTTATCCTGTGGTCCAAGATTGGTAGCTGTCTAGCTAAGTGCAAAAATTCAGAATACAAATGTTGACAAAGTCCTCTATAGCTATTGCAATGCTGTTGCCTCTATTCTGTCCTCTAACCATGTGGGAAAAAAAGGGTAAAGAAATTTATTGCAGTCCAGCAAAAGTATATCCAAGAGCTTCTGTATCTCTGGCCTACTGTAAAGTGATGGTGTCTGTGAAATGGCACATTAATGGATATTGGTTTTAAAATACACCTATATTTATCTCATGGTGTTAATTTATAAAAGCCACACCTCATAATCTCAAACAGCTAAGTGAAAAACTCTAAGATGCACCATTTCTGAAGTTCTCTTGAGTCTTTAAGAGCTGGAAATACTGGATTTGTCTATAACCACAACACAGTTTTTCATTACTTCGAAGAGCAACATCCTCACACAATTTTTCAGTTATCTACTTCATTAAGAAGGTGTTTAATCAAACACTTGTTTTAATGTTTTTATGCAGGAATGCATTTCTAAGGAGAAATCTCTTCAAGTTTTTCAGGTTTCGGCTCTGTATCTATTCAGCATTCACTTTTAATTTTTTCACCTCTTATTTATTTAATACCACATTTAAAGCTAAACATTTTGAGTTCAAGGAAAAAAAAATTATTATTGTAACAGTAATTATCATGAAATCTTTAATACAAGTGAAGCCAAAGAAGACAACTTGAGACGTAAAGACAAGATAATAACACTACAAGACAATTCTAAAACAAAGTCAGAAATGTAAGAGGAATTTTTTCTCCTTAGATCTCAGCTTATTACTTTTGGGGAAAGAGGGGATGCTGGGTTTGAGGGGTGGTTGTTTGTTTGTTTGTTTTCTGGTGAGCAGTAGCTTTCCTGACATGTGCAATGCTATTTATTAGCTCGGTGGCATTTCACATATTTTCCAGGATAGATCACTTCGGCGACCATTCTGTGTTAGTGTCCTGTGACCTGTTTTCTTTCTCCCTTTCTTTAAATGCAAGATATTTTTCTCTAATAAGAAGTGTATTATCTGGTATAATATTCTAAGCTTGATAAGTTGGTCTAGCTATTCCTTGTTTTACAACACTGGCAAACAGAACTCATCATCTAGTGCATGCCAAACAAGAAAATAATGTCTCAGTAATTTCAAAGGGAGAGTCTGATGTTGCGAAAATTTCTCTTCTGGTGGAATTGTATTTGATACATAAACAGCCCATGAAACCTCAGCTGAAAAAGTGCCTTCCTTTTGTCTCCAGACTGAGTCTGGAATTCATCTCATGATCTGAACTAATAGTTAGATGTCGAGGTGTTTAGACATCTCCTCCAAACAAATCATCAGCACTTTTTTTCCATAGCCATTGGTTAAAGAAGGCAGTTCCGTGGCATTATGTACACTCTCTGTCTTGGGCAGTCATCCTCAAAGAAAAAGAACTGCCCACTTCTTTCTGTGGTCTACAGAAAGTACCTAAATTACTGGTCTGGGCTATACTTACAAAATTGAGCTTCAAAACAGATGAGAATTCCCCCCTAGAGGAAAGCACATAATAGATTTCTTGTCCAGGTATTCTAAACCAATAACTAGTCTATCTCATTCCACAAAGTTTGTGTCCTTTTAAGGATGAGACACTCATGTAAATGATTGGCTGTGCTTCAAGGTATTTAGTCACTTCCCCGTTTATCAATCCCTAAATATGGGCTAAACTTTTGAAATTACTAATTTGTAATAACTGCTACTCTGAAAAAAAGTGTGGCCTTTTTAATAACTAAGCGGTACAAAAGTAAAGAGCTGTGACAAAGGGTATTGTATCTTGCTCTGGAAAAGGGAGCAAGCATGTGTAAAAAAGCACGTTACTTAATGTACAAAACGTACTCCTTAAATATTCATGTTTATCACAAAATTTTACAATTCATTTACCCTTAGCTTCATATTGTGAGATTTTATTTATGTTTATTTTATTTTATGTGTTAGATCTCTACAGTTCTAATTCTAGGAAGAATCTTGAAACCTGGGGGTTAGCTCTGGCTCTTCTTTACTGCAGTGCAGGCACACTGACTTACCATAGCTTCAGAGAAGTCTTCCCTGGATGATTCGGGCCCATTCCATAATTATTCTTTTGATGCAAGTGAAACATGGCTGTTTCTGGATCTTTTTCAATATATCTTCTCGACTTACCATAAACTTTGCCTTACCTGATGAGCATACATAACGGACATATCTTGTTACGTATATCCTTCCAGAAGTACTCAAAAAGAATATTTTTACATTATGTGGTATAAAAAAAAAATTCAGACTAAATTTTTATATGCACCAAAATCAGTAAGTTCCTTTGAAGATATGTGTGCATTCTAAAGGTTGTGGAGGACATGGACAAAAGCTAGTTAAAAGACAGTGGTAATATCCAGAAAGCTTGAAGAAAAGAGTACAAGCAGTGTACCTTTCAATTAGACATTTGTGACACAGATGATCACAACAGTGATAGAAAAGATACACACAAGACAGGAACACCTCCTTCTTCATGCCATTTAAGTCTTTTGATCCCTTTTAATTTCCCTCTAAAGCAAATTAGCAGTATTACCTACTACACTTTTTTTTTGCTCTGGTTTCCCATAGGTTCCACTGGGTTCTAGGCATGCTTGAATTATTAAAACAAAAAGTCACTGATTAGCTGTTGAAAAGAGAAAAATCTTTGATCTTGCAGTGTTTTGTCTGCAGGTCTAGTGGTTTTCTTTTATTACTTTGATTCAGTGATTATTTGACAGGGGACTGACCAATTCATAAACTCTTAGCAAGTCTGCTTGTAAAAGTACCAATACCTGGAAGCAGACTATTATACATATGTTTTCTCTCAAGTTTTCTGGAGAATATGCTGGTTCTTCCCCCTGTTGTGGGAACAATAAACATTTCTTTTTGTTCTAGGTGACCTAGAGTACATTTCTTTAACAAGCTTTTTTTGTAACTTAATTTCTCAGCTAAAACCTTGTCAATTTAATAATTAGCAGGACCAGACCTTGGAATTTAACTCTCTTCTGTTCAGATAACTAGCAATTATACAAATAAAACTCCCAAGAGGAAGAAATTTGTCACAGCTAGAGAAAGAGAAACTCAGACCCAAGAGCAAACTAGAAAGTAGAGATAAGGATTTCTGCAAAGCATGTAAGTATCTAAAATAGATGACCCTATGTTTTCCTTGTTCCTGGTCCTTTAGCCTGTCAAGGGCTGAAGCTATTCACCCACCTCCCCACCAGTTAAGCACTTCCAACTCAAATGAACAAATTCAGTCTAGACCTACCTTTCAATGCCCAATGCCATCTTCCCTCCCTCCCCTTAAAAATGAGAACACTAGTGAATAATTTACAGTGTCTAGAGTGTTACTTTAAATACATTAAATCTAAAAAATGTACACTGAAAATCAAAGCAGAATTCTCAAAATACAAAAGCCAATGTTATTTTCACTGTTCATTGCTATTGTTTAAAAGGAGATGGTCAACATACATATTTGGAACAAGCCATATGAGATACCAGAATCAGTCTTGTGCTAAGGCAACGTGACACCCCACAGACCAAGTCCCGTCGTTTGGATACTAACAGGGAACTCTAAAAAATAGGTGAGACATCCATTTACCGAAACATTATCTTATCCCTTGTAGATACAAATATTATTTTAAACAGAACGGGTCAGACAAGTTACATTCCACGTGATTCATGTACCAAACACACAATAAACTGGGAAAAAAAATTTATTCTATGAATGAAATATCTGGGCTCCAAATATCTGTAAACAGTTCAAACTAAAGGTGAAATTTGAACACATTGTCCAAAGTCACTGGAAGGTAAATCAAAGTTACAAAGAATCCTGCAGTTCACTGCACGTTTGTCTAACATTTCTAGTCTCATACAAAATCTAAAATGTTCAGAAAAATTTAAATGAAACTACAATATTTCTGATAAGCATAACATTCCGTTTACAGAATGATTAAGCTAATATCTAACCTACATGCAGTCTCTATAGGTCAATGAGTCCACATATATGAATTGACATGTAAATGTATTACACATACTGTCTACCTCACTCTACTAACTGTATATGGATATATACAGGGAGTCCAAAGATTGACCCACCAAAATGCATGTTTTAGTGAAAATCTTTTGACATAAAATATTTTGTTTCATATTACATTGAAATCAAACATGTTTATTCTGGCTTAAACTGTTCCTCTTTTTTTGGTTTAAAAACTAAGTCACTTTCAAAGCAAACATTTTTAATCCAGAATTCATTCAGAAGTAAAGAGAAAATAATATTTCAGTATTTTTAATTACTTTTTATTTCCAAGTTAATTAAGAGGAAAGGAAGAGTTGTGTTTATTTTCTCATAAACTTTAGCATATGCAAAAATAAAGTGCGGAACTTTAGGTGAGAGATTCAGACCTAGCAAAAATGGTTTCGATGACACTTAGGTGATAACAGGTCTGAACTGGTTCTTTCAAGATATATTTTTCTACTGCAAATATGAGATCCACCTAAATGTATTTTGTTTCTGTAATGCAAATAGCCACATTCATAATATGAACAAATGTAAATGGCCAATATGGGCCTAGAGTTATGGCCACACATTTACAGATTGAGAGTACCTGTAGTAAAATCAATTGATGTGGATTCACATTATTGTATCTAAGAGAAAATTAGACTCATTCATTGCTACTGGCCTGCTCACTGAATATTTGATTGACCTGTTAGAAATGGCTTTAAAGCATTATGGGTCATAATGGACTTTTCTTAATAGCTACTTCAGTTCACTTTACATGTATGGACATTTTTTTTAAATGAGATTTTAACTTTACCTATTATGAGATAAACCCTACCCCATCTAAAAACTCCTATCTCTGGTGTTAGTTGCAGCTGACAGAATGAGGTTTGGTACAGCACATTCACAACAGAATTTGATATGTGTACTATTAGGGATTATCACGCTATCAGCTTGATAGAAACAGGATCTTATTGAGTTCATTTTTATGAGATTTATGAGTTCACTGTTTATACCAAGAATGTATATTTTACTATTTAAAGCATCCATGGTTCGTTCATACATGTATTTCTACTTAGTGAGGAAAGTGTTAAAGTCCATCACTTGTATAATATTTTTAAAGCTGTACAGTACCATACCTCTTAACAATCTCGGAGGTTTAAGGAGCTGTCTCAAAGTTAGCAAACAAAGCAGAATTCATCTCTGCTCTTACTAGAAAATTACATCTGTGAAACATCTGATTCAATGCTTATCTTTGAGTAGTTGCTTATGACAGAGGTCATTGTATGTTTTCTGTTTTAAAACTTCAGTCAAGATAGAGCTCATAGTTAAATGAAGAGATCACAAGGAAGAAATGTTAAGACAGAGACTTCTTAACCCATATACTCAAGGGGAGAAGAAAGTAGCCACTATGTATCACTGCTTGAAGCAGGACAGTTTCCTCAGACACAGAAAATGCGGAAGACAATCACAGCTTAGCAATTTCCTGGTGCCTTTCATCTAAACGGCACATAATACTAAATAAACATTAATGAATTAAGCTGCTTAACATATCTACAAAGTAAGTACAGTAAAGAAGAAATGTATTTACTTTTTTGGCAGGTTTCCTAGTACCCTAAAATTGCTGATCATAAAATGATCCAGAGCAATAGATGCAAGCCATCAAGAAAAAAAATACATGTACTTTCATAATCTACTGAGTGCTTTGTGAGAAGTTGAGGGGAAAAACACTCTCAAGATATTGCTGGTTGAGTAATTTTAAATGTATATGGTTTCTTAATGAAAAGAAAATGGCAAATTTTAAGAGGAATGTTCATGGGAAAAAAAATCTATTTTTAAGTCAACTCTATGTTGTTATCCATTGGTAACATCTCCTTTGTCAACTCCAAGAGCTCCTGAACATCCCATTTCACAGTTTGAGAAATACAGGACTAGTTAGAAAAATGCAAAAATGGAAATTCAAGTTACAATTAATTTATCTGTTCTGATTATTTAGTGCATGCATGGGCAACTTTTCACAAAAGTAGTAGCTTGAATATTAAAAACATGTCTGGACATGCTCACTTCCACAGCGTAAGAATGTCCTCTAACATCATTCCAAGCCAATATTTGAAAATTTTCTGAAAAAATTTCTCAGCTAATCTATTAAAAAATAATAACAGTTAAGAACTGGACTCAGACTGTAGCATCCCTTTCATTTCAAAGTATATACTTCTAGCTTTAAGGATTATTTTACTTCTAATGCAGCAAATGCAAGACACTAAAGCATTTCCTAAAAAAACTGCAAAATGTTCTAACTGTAGAAAAATATCAGCGATAAAACATTATTAGAAGCATTTAACATCAGAGCACCAAATTCTTGGCTTTGTTACCTTGATTCAACCGTATTAAACAAGACAACATTTTGTTAGATTGCAGGGATAAGGTCTGTTGATGTGTCTTGGCAGGAAAAGAAAATAAAAAATGACCTTTGCAAACCACTGAAACAAGTTTGCTCATTCTGTTTCTTTGCTCCTACAAACCACATGTTCATAGTTTTAAAATAAATAAATCATAAATAACAATCGGACTAAAACTAAATAAAATTGTATATGTATTATCTTATTGTATACCTATCGCTTTGTTTATTTTTCAAAGGTTTTTGGCTCACATTTATACAAAGCTCTCTTCCATATTTGTGCATAGCAGAAAGGAATCCACAAGTCTGGGCTTTACCAGCTGCTGAAAATCGGAATCTTCGAGTCCTTCAGGACTCATAACTGCTAGTCTCCGTAGGGCTGCCTAGAAAAACAAAACAACACAATTGTAATACTGTTAAGGTTTGACAAAGTCTTCGTTGCAGGAATCCATTATAACTATCTCTAAATAGTAGCCAAGACTCAAAACTGAACTGTGAAGGTCTACGGACTCTTCTACCTGGCTAATCTCTCATTACTGTCTTCATCTGTCAGATGAATCTCCCCTCAAATGCAGCTATGAAATGACAATTCTTTTGGGGCACATTACTTTTAGACCTGAGCAGCAATGACAGTGAGGTGCTAAAGAACACAGAAGTGAGAGCCAGGGCACTGTGATGGTAAACCTATCTCTGATCTGCTGCACGTCTCACACTGCCTCTTTGTATCTCAACTCTCCTCTCAGCTTTTGTCTTATTTATGAGACCTATAAGCCATCTGATTCGGAAAACTTCTGCTACGGGAGTTTTATGCAATGCCCATAACAAAAATCTTTTAGATACTAGTGTAGTAGAAAGAAGCTGTACATTTCAAACCATTTGGGAACAAATAAAACTGCCAGTTGTTCCAATTATAAGGCTGCACAATACAAATTGCATTGATGTTACTATTATCTTCACAAACTCTTCCCTTCTAAGAAATTACCTGTTTTTCTCACTGGAGAAAAATATACAACAATTGCATACCTTCTAGCAACCTGACACGACAGATGCAACTGGAAAGCAGGCTGGCTTTCCTCAAGAACAAAAATTGTCTTCCGTTAGTAAGGTCTGATAGTTGTGATCAGCTTATCTCTGTGCTGTTTTTTCAATGGAGCACCAACACAAGAGTTAATTGCCTGCTTCAAAATACACGAAAAGTAATCAACCAAGCTAAAAATACCAAACTGCAACCCCTCAGATTTTAGTGATTATACCCATGAGAGCCTGAGGCAGCTTATGTCTCAAGGACAATATTTTTGCCGCATGTTTATCAGAAAGTGTCATCAGACAGTTACTAAAATATCAGTAGAAGCAGAATTGCTAAGACAGCCAGGCAGGTAACGTACATCTCAAGCAATAGAATGAAATGAAAGAAATGAATTCAAGGAATGTGCAGCAACAACTTCAGTGAGACAGAAAGATCACAGTCTGGTTTGCTGCCATCACTCCGTGGCCTCTGCTCTAGCTGTACAAGATTAACAAACCTTCTTGGCATGTATGAAGAACAACCACAGCATTTCTTATGCTCACATTCTTACTCTCTTCATCCTGAATGAGTCCTGCTTAAACGAACAAAACTTCTCACGTCCTGGTACAGAACTAGCTGTTAATCAAAGCTGCAATAACCAAGTTTTACTTTTACATTTAAAATAACATTTATACTAAAAAGCACTGTCAAACAACTTACTTCAGTCTTCATTCATCAAAACCTATCTCCTAACCCTAGATCACCCACGTCCCCAGCACTTTCCTCTCACAGAATGCTAGGTGAAATTACTCAACTCCAACAGTTGGCTGGGGCTCACAGTCCATGCAGCACAGGGCCAGCAGCTGGGATTTTTCTCCTAAGCAGAGAAAGTGTTAACCTTCTCTTGGCCACTCCTTGGCTGGACACTATATTGTCTTGGAGACCCAAATATCAAAAAATGGATTGTAGTGAAAGCAAGAAATCTTCTTTCCTCTCTTTGACCACTTTACATAAATATTTCCAAATATTTGTGTGTGTGCAGATAAAGGGCTGCTACCCCTGTGATTCAAGGCTCATTTCAGCAAACATAGCATCATCAGAGAATGGAATTTAAGAATTACTGAAACCTTAAATTCTGAAGTGTTCCAGAGAAATTTTTTAGTGCTCAGTAATGTTAAGATGAAGCCATTTTTCCTTCTGTGCTTACATCTTCAGTCAGAGGATGAATAATTGACACTGTACAGGATTATGCTTAAAGGGAAAAGCAGGAGACCCTGGCATGAATTTAAAACATTCCTGCAATACTTATGCATTTTGAAATCTAAAGGGCTCTTTTTTCTGCATTTTTCAAGGGTAAGCATGAAAGAAAGATTAAAATGTACCTACCAGACATGCCACTAAAACAGAATCACTGTTATTTCTTTCGGTTGGTGATCTGCAAAGTTTAATTAGGCGAGGAATACCTGAGTGCACAAAAGAGTATCAGGAGAAATAATTTAGAAAAACAAACTCCTTATTTTGAGATGGGGTCTTTTTAAAAATGTTTTATATTTATTTTCATTAGTAGATATGATCTCTAATGCAAAGATGATATGCAAATACTTAAGGCACTGTCCATGAAGCTATGCAGTTCAGAGCAGTCATAATTAATAGTTGTAAAGCATAAATGAACAAATGCATTGTTTTTACCCACTATTGCTGTTTCAGAGTGGGAATTGTGACCTCCGTTTCTTCCCTATCAATCCTCCCACATGCCCCTAAAAAATCCTGCCAAAAGAACATGTTCCTTCCTGTTAGATTCATCACAGCTGAACCTGCAGGGGTCCAAGTTTTCTGTCCAGACAGATCCTGCACAAGGGTTTACATACAGGAATGGAGGAGGCAGCACTGTCAGTTGGCAGAGTCTGCCACAGCTATGTGTTGAGTGGACGCTGCACCTCAGGTTCCTCTGGGAAATGAGCCAAAGGTTCATTTAGTACAACCTCCTCAGTCACTCACTCTCTGGACAGACTATATAGGGAAAGCGTACCAAGTGAGGCTAAAAATTAAAAAGAGCTTCTCCATGACTGGCAGTTCCTCCCTCTTTTTCAGTCTGCCATTAAGCTAGTGATACATCCTTACAGCTGAGTTTTATGGCTGCATCTGCCACTTCAGGATCTCGGCTGAGTCGTGCCAGCGTAACTGCAGATTTCTGTTGGACTCGCTCACAAGCAGCAACTTCTGCTGAATTTCCTGAAGATGATCTTTCAAAGAGCATTTCCATTAAAAGTTGAACACCTGGAAGGATGTAAGAGCCATTGTCACGCTCTCTCCAACAAAACACTCAGTCCAAAAAAGTGAAGGGAAAAAGCAAGCTCAGTAAATACAGACCAATCACTGCCCAAATAGTGTGTGAAGAATACATAAATGTAGACTGCAATTTGGCCATCAGCATTCAGGCACATCTGATCAGTGCATAAGTTTGTCTTTGCTAGGAAGCTACAGAACTTCTGGAACTAGAAAATGCACTAACTCTTCCCTCCTCTAACTTCTTGACTCCTCTACAAGTTAGTATTCTAGATTTCACAAATTTATTTCAGTCAAACTAAATGCAATTCTTTATTTGGTTCTAAACTAACCTGAAGGTAAATCACTAACCTTGTGTATTTTTAAGCAAGCCTTTAAAAGTTCCCATCTCAAACTGTTTAAGGGTATTTTAGAATGGGGAATCCTTTAATGAGGGAAATGATGAAATCCTGCCTCTTGACGTTTACTGTACGACTAACTTAACTTCAGAAGAGACAATGTCATCCATGTTGAAATGGCTTCATTAACTTATTGTTGCCTGTAGGAGTTGATATTCTTATTGTAGCAGCACAAAACCAAATGAGACTGTACTGATTTATATTTTCTAGCTTATTTTAAATGTAAGGACAATTATGTGCTATTAGACTCCATACGCTATTAGGCATTCAGATTACTTCAGGTAGCATCAGAGGATTTTAACTGTTAGAACATTTGCATAAATAATTAAGAGAATTAGCATCAGAATCATGCAGCTAGATAATAATCAATCAACATACAAAAAAAGTCAAAGTTGAGAAGAAAACGTATCTAACTTCTCCAGGATTCAAAGACCCTTCTCAGTTTGTGAATCTGGCTTCTGACCAGCATCTGATTATTACAACATTAGGCAGACACAAAAAGCCTTTACACACAAGATGAGTCTCAACCCTTCTCAAAAGCCTGGGGGCAAATGGTTCTGTGTGAACTTCCATTATGAAGTGCATTCACAAACTTTACTTCATCACATTGTGCATGACAATCCACGTGTACATCTCCACCTACTGCAGTATCTAGCATGAGTTGGGCTTAGCTGGCTTAGCTGTTAGTATAATTTCATGAACTTCAGTCAAGTTTCTGCTGCAGTAGAAATAGAAGAAATATGATCATACGCCTGTCCCAAACAACAAAACAGGTTTTGTTGTGCTCCAGGAAATAGATAGCCAAACTACATGACCTATCTGTTAATCAGAAAGGAGTGCAAAAGCTTCCAGGGCATATCTGGATTGTGAGTGGTAACAACAGTGAATCAGAAAACAGCACAAGTCAAACAGACAAATCACCAACAGGGTATTCTCTACCCAATCCTGTAAGTACAGACACCTAGGAAATGGGAAATTTCCTGGGAAATGTCAGGGTCTTACCAAGAGTTTCTGGAAAAGACTGGGTAGAGAAGCCCCATGTGCCAGGCACCAAGAGGTCCAGGACCACCTCTCCAACCTCCAGGAACACAGGGAGCTTGGACCAGGAGCATGGCAGGAACCACCACGTGGACCTGACCAACCTCTCTCTGTGACTGCTCCATCCCTCCCATGCAACAAGGAGGTCATATAAGAAACCACCATGCTAACCTGCCTTGCTCCTCCCCCTCACTGCACTGTCTTCTGCATGGGACAGGGAAGTCAGGTAATTTGTAAAACTGCATATATCTGTGATTAAATTGCTTCGGTATCCAGATCCATTCAACCTCCACATTGTCGTTTGGTCTCAAACTGCAACACCTATCCACCTTAGTAAGGACATCAAATGCATGCTACCTCTGCGCACAGATGGATCGCATCAAGCAAATTGGTTGTGCCTGATCCTTGCCAGTCATATTTGTGTGTACAGAGCTCAAATTTTCCACTGAAATGCAAGAAACATCTAAATCCAGTATTACAGGAATTGGCCAGTTCTATTTCCAGACCCAGTTCTATGTAGATGCTTTCTGAAACCCCTTCTCCCACCTACAATCACCCATGTCTGAGATTCAAACGGATCCAAACTCAAACCATTACCACCCAAACCTTAATTTAAAAAGTGTGGAAGGGATATTCCTAGGACAGAAAAAGCAATATATGTGAAGCTTCACTGTAATTTAATAACTCCCACAAAAAAAAAAAAAAAAAAAAGCGCTTACTATATTGGTTGGCCGTGAATTTGCTGGTAGGTGTATTAACAGGGCAGTTACGTCCTCCTGTATCCTAATCCACAGAATTATGAACCTAACTTCTCAGACTTCTGGTGGGGCTATAACACCTAGGGTTTTTTCAACATAATTAATTTCTCATAACATGATATTTAAGAAGTGTGGAAAAATACTGGCAACTGCTGTACAGTAATAAAACCATAATGATTCAAAACTTATAATACTTCTAAATACCTGTGAAAAAAGTGACACAAAATGCAGGTATGCATGGCTCAGTATCATATGATGTCTTTCAATGTGTAAGAATTGCCACCTTATACAATGCAATTACCAGAATAAAGGTTTTTGAAACACTTTGTTCTACCTTGCTTTGTGTCTATGAATTGCTGAGAACATCAGCAATAGGGTCATACATGAAAAGTTTTCTGAAACAGTGGAGACTTCAGTTACATAGAACCATCCCAAGGACTCATTTTGCACCCTGCAGCAATGTGCAATATTAAGCAGAGACAGGATGCAAAATCGAGTATTATTAGTGAAGCCTTTCTCCTTTACCTTGTAACCACTACTTTTGCATCTACCCACATTCTCCACAAACAAATACAGGATATAATTCAGCTGAAATACATACCATTTCCTTGAATGATTTCTGAAGCACACTGGTCCAAGACAGACATGTTTGCCAATATTGTTACCACCTGTTATTAAAAAGATAAGAGGATATGAAGTATAGCCCTACAATTCAGTAATATTAAAGAGCACTTTGTTTATAAAATTAGTATGGCAGAAATATGGCAAACCCAATACAATTAAAAAGCATTCTTGTAGTTGAACAGCCTATTCCCACCTTTGTGATTTCTCAGCGCTCTTTGTCTTACATAAGGCTGCTAACTGAAATCCAGACAACGTGAAAAGTAAAACGTCTCTTTCTCACGCTCCTATACTCATGCATAAAAGTCTGTCACATAGAGATCTATGCAGCAGATTTGTTCACTGGTCAAACTGGTAGAAAGAGCAGGACAAAAATTTGTAAAAACCAACCAACCGAACGAACCTTGGAGTCCTACAAAGAATTCAGCCAGGAGCTGCCTGCCCTCAGGAACCAACCATGTAGTCACATTCCAGCTCAGGGAGAGCTCCCAGTGAAGGCTGAGAACCAGCACATAGCATAAGTTCAGTAGTGCCAAGTTATTGCTACCTTTCTGCTTCAGGGTTCAGCTGAAATCTTGAGAAATCCTCACAACATATTTGGAGTTTTGAGCCTTGATTCAAGGGAGTATTTAAGGAATACTTTTCAGTTTTATTGAAGCCATAAGTTGTGTGCATGTCAAAGCATTGTCCCAAAATGAGTTGGATTTTAAAATCCATTTATACCTTTTCTGAGCTAAGGCCAAGACTAGGTTTTGTGCCAACAGAAGCACATTTTGAGATCCTGATTTACAGAATTTCTTACCCAAATTGCACTAACTGTTTTCAAGATTAGCTGTAACTCAGCTTGCTTAAAGTGATGCAGCAAGCTGTTGACAGACACTGGATCATGTGGAGCTGTTGGCTTTCAACCACCTATTCCCTTCATTGATATATACTTGCTCTCATATGTCCTGCAAGATACTCTTTTTTACTTTATCCTTCAAATAACTTGCTTTCAGCATGCAAACACATCTCAATATTAACAGCATATGTGAGAGACCAAATAATAAATGTTTTAGATCATTAGAATGCAAAATAGAAATAATATTATTTCTTTAGTTTTCTCTATTTTAGTTAAGAAAAACTGATCAGCCTCAAAAATGATCAGTTTGAGAACTGGTTATCAGCTTTTTAACAGTACAGTGTCAGTTCACAAACAAGCAAACTTCTTAGGTGTAAGTAGGCATGAGATCAGATCACCATTCTGATCTCACTTTGCCATTTTAATAACAAGGATGACTCATTTTTGATGCTGTGACATAAAGGTCTTCCACTTTTGAATGTAGTGTTACAGTGTCATCTCTCTGAATAAATATACTTACTTAGGATGCAAATGAGTTGCTGAAACTCTACAGAATGACAGGTAGAAATATGGTAACTCAGTATATGTCTATGTATTTATTCCATATTAATTATTAACTGTGTTTCAGGCTGAGTGTATATGTTTTCTCATTCTAAATTATATCCTGTTAATGAAAATTGCTTCCTCTATGCAGAGTCTGTACCCCATGTGGCTCACTAAGCCACAGATGAAGAATTCAATTAGCCACAATTTGAATACATGCCAATTATTCCACTGCTTCAAGTTATTTTGTCTAATAAGTATTTTCATACATAAAAATATTTTGTGTGCATCTTTTGACACCAAAAATTATTTGAGGTTATGTCTATACTTCCTTTGCGTTGATTATGTGGCCCCCTATATTTTGCCATGTATTTATGAACTAGCCTAATGGGTTTATATGTAACCTTATCCAGAGGGGTTTATAAAAGACCCCTATCATCAATAACCATCAAGTTCTACCTATATTATCTTTTAAAATCTTTGTAGGACTTGAAAGGCAGTTAAACTACAGATTAGCTCACTCCATATGAATAGATTTTTCTTTCCCCCTAAAAGTCACATTTTCCTATGATGTACAGAATGTAACATGAAATAGCATAATGTAAACACATAATAGGCAAGCTGAATAGTTGACTTTAAATGCTGTATTTCCCCTATACTTGACTATTTTAAAATTCAGTATATGTGCAGCTTACATGAAAATTTCCTCTGTAATACAGACCAAAGTTCAAGGAAGTTTAATACTATAGTTTACCTCTCTAGAGGAAAACACAAACTTAAATGTAGACACAATTTGCTTTGAAAAGCAACACTTCCATGAGCACTGGTATTAATGAAGTCTCATTTCTTTTGGATTTGGAGTTGATAAAAAACCATAAACAGAACTTTTCCAGTGGCATCTCTCCCACTGTAGATTTTTTTGTTTAATGATACATAGGCTCCTGCTGCAGTCTTTATCTTAGCCTCTCTTTTCCCATTGTCTAGCTCCAAATTTCATAAAGCCTTAGGCAGTCTCTCAAAACCAACTGTGAAATCTTGTTGAATCAGCAAATCAGTTCAGGTGTTATTGTAAGACATGGAGCACCCAAACAGATATAGATAAAAGTGACTGACTAAGCCTCATTTCCACCAGGAAAATAGATTAAAATGACTGGAAAAAATAGATACAAAAGCCTCTTTCAGAACTGAAATAATTCTGAAAGAATTGAAAGAGTTGAAAATATTTAACACGGAATCCTTACTGTTAAACTGCAATATTTATTACCAATTTCATTAATTGTTCAAGATATTTCTTGTAAAAGATTACACTCCAAGATTACAAAGGACTGGCACCTGAGACAATTTATGATTCTTGCAGCTTTTCTGGATTCCTAAGCCATGCAATGAACTTGTAGTCAGCTCAAAGTATAAAAAAGAAAATATCCTGAAGACAGGACACATGAGCTCTGATCACCTGCCAGTGCTATCGTACCATGCAGAAAGCCTGTGCTGAAGCCACCCACAAATTACAGTACCCTAGCGATATCTTGATATGTGGGATCTGCAGATGTGCTATTAAGCAAAGACTGTCAGAGATTTTCCAGAGAAAAAAAGAAGATGCTTCATCATATGTGGAATTTTTTAATGAAACATCTGATCTCACTTTCTATTGCCAAACCTAATGCAGGATTATAGTGGACTCCCTTAAAAACCATGGGCTGCAAGAACTGATCCCATTCAGCATAATTCCCTGCCTCTGCACCTGTATGTCTGCTAGGCGCATCTGTTCTGGAGCTAGATCATGATCCATGCATCTCCAATATCTGTATTCTAGCGGAGGTCTCCAATAGACTAACCCAGGCTAGACCACGCTCTGGTCTCCGTTATCCAGATCCATCAAAAATTGCAGGTGCTATTCTGCGGCAGGACTCCGATAAACCTGGTAGCTGCAGCTTTCTCTGTGGGAACTGGCAGCCCGAAAACCACTGTAGTAACCACAGAAAAATACACTTGATCAACAAATAATGAACCAATACATTTGTTTGCCACCAGATGAAAGCTGAATTATTCAAGTCAGCATCACATGATTTACACTACTAAAAACAACCACAGGAACAGGTCTCTCAGGTTTATCCCTGCATTCACCACCTACTTGTTAATATGTGCTATGCACTATGCACCTAAACCACATCGCAGTGAGACACAGTAAAATACAAAATGCCAGGAAGAGAATTCTCAGGCCAGCTCATGTTTTAGCACCTTTTGAAGAGGTACCAATGTATCAAGATGTTAACATGCAGATAGCTTCACTGGGACTAGTAAGATTTTTCACAAGACTGAGACTAAGTAGTTAACTTGCAGAGCTTAAAAAGCCATACCAAAATCAAGAAGCTATGAAAGTTCACCTTCAAATAATTAGTTGGTAAACTAAGTATGCAGGGACATTTGCAGAGGATGGGGCTCCCCTTTAGGTCCATGGAAAATTTCCCTATTTAATAAATAAACTTAAAAATAATACAGAGATTTCATACATTTCAAATGTCAGCACAGCACCATGTTGCTAGTCTTGCAGTTGCCCTGGAAATTAATCTAAAACCTAACTAGAAATCTCTATTTCTATAGGCAAAATAAGTAAACAGAGAGTAAACACAGATACCTCGCTGTAGTGACAATATCATCCGTTATTATAAAATTGGCAGCATTGATCTTGTTGGTTACTCTAGTAAACAAAATACATTTTTATAATTTGAAAAGTGGTTTTAGTACCACATAGTTTCCTTCCACTCACCCAGCCTTTCACACATACTGAATTTATGAATGATGAACTTTTCAGTTTTGGAGTCTGCTTTGCACTGAACCATAGGAATTTCAGTTGTCAAGAGTGATTTAAATTTGAGAAACCATGGTTAATTATGAACCTTTAAAGCAGTTTTGTTCAAAACCTCTTGAAGAACAGTCAGCTTGGAAATTCTCTTGCTAAAAGAATGTAATCACTAACACTATAATAACCCTTTTCCTTCTAAGCAACTAATGGTGACCAATGGTCATTAACCAGTGCACAAAGGTAGTGAACGTTTGTTGCAAAAGTGAAAACTAGATGCAAATGCCTTGTTATAAACTAAGATTCATACATTGAGAGTGTAAATCTCAAATGCTTTAGTTAACAAAGAGATATAAACCTATAGAGCGCATACGAAACAGAAGGCTTCTTTGATAACCTTCCCTTAACAGGAGATTTAAGATGATCTAAAAGTATTTCTCATTATTGTGAAACCAGCTACTCAGGAAGAAAAATGCAACAGGATTTCGAAGATGAAAGCACATGTTTTAGCCTGTTAAAGGGGCAGTATCTTCCACATTTGAGGGTCACTTACCTCACTTGGGGAGGGGAAGAGTCTACAGAGCTGGAAGGTGTGATGCTAATATACTTTTATTGATAATAAAGGCACACTGTTCAGTAAGCTTTTATTGACAGTCCCAACATAAATTGAAAGACACAAGCTCACAATGAGAATTAGCAAGTTATTTAATTGAGAGGAAAAGTAGATCAATATAGAATTGCTAATTCTCTTAGTTAATTACCCCTTTAAGGCTGATTCATTGCTAAGTAAAATTAATTCTTCTACATATTATAAGAGTATTTTGTAATTCAGTCAAATAAATGATGTAAAGATAAATCAGAGAGTGTCTGCAAAGTTCCACATAGCCATCTTCAGAAACAAAGGGGCATCTGACAACTAATCAGAAGCAAGATGGAGTCTTTGTTTCTGAATGTGAATTGAAAATATCTGAACCTCACGATTGAAGACCAGTCCACAGGGAGACAGCAAAAGAGTACATACAGCAGGGGGTCAAGAACAGGCATTGCATGAAGTCTAGGTAGAAAAACTTTTCAGGATACTATTTATTGGGAGAAAAAACTTTGCTAAGAAATCTCTAGAAATTTTCTCTGGGACATTTTCTTGCTTAAAATAGAAAACTTAATTCCCATTACTTCTGATAGCTATTTTTATCATTGGGAATTCAGTTTTCTTCCTGAAAACAGAGAAATAAATATAGCTAGATAAGCAGATCGATAGGTCTTTCCATCACCTGACTGAAAGAGGCAAACATCCCCAATAAAATAATAATAGTGGTTAAGAGACAGGAGCTGCTTACAAAGCGTAGGTCTACTCTGAGACTGTGTTGGGGAACTATAATCTTGGAATGCTGAGGCAGAGAAACAGAGACTAAAACTAAAGGAATGTAAGATGTCTTTACTACATTTTTATTTACTTTACTTCATATTGCTGACTAATCTAGATAGGGAATAGGCAGAATAACCACTTTCTCCTATTTTTTGTTTTAAAGCAGCACACAGGAAATGCATCCTGCATGGGTCACATGGTGAATGGGCATGTCCCATAAACCAGGTCACGTGACTCTAAAATAGTGATGGAGCTAGAGTTGGTCTCCTCCCTCCCTTCTGAGGCCACAGTTTTCTGTCTTTCAGATGAAAATCCAGGGGAGGGCAGAAATAATCATCCCTCAGACTTCTTTCATGGTATTAGAAAGCTTCTTAGATTTTGAAACTGACTCAGTCAACCGAAGACACCTAAGACATCTGGTCTCCCTAGAGCAGAGCACAATTTGGCTTAAGCCAACACGCAGTTGTAGGAAACACCTTTGCTTGTCTAAGCTAGTCCAATTGGAATTAGGGTTTGAGTATGTGGGAGAAAAGTTGATTACTCCCATTTTAGAGGAGTCAAAAAGTGCAGAGAACTAGTCCAACTGCCACTATCTCAAGCACAGTGGTCAGGAAGTAATTTCTGGTGCCTTCCTAGAAGGTACCAGTTTTCTACTTGAGGAGGAAAAAGAAACAAGAAACTGTAATCTGCAGAAACAGTAATCTGCAGAAACAGTTTATGAGCTCACCTGCTCAGAACCAAGACTGAAATAACAACTGTCACCTAGGCAGTGATTCTGTTTTGGAAAAAAAGATCAGTGGCAAAATTCAGAGGCTGTTCGAAATCTGCTATCTCATTTCATGAAGGACTGAAGACAAAAAGACAACAAATACAGCAAAATGCACACACAACCATGTCTGACTTACAGTTTTATGACTGGTATAGCCTGCAGCAAAGTCTCTTGTTTATAGTTTCTGCAGTAAAGAGCCCAGCACCAGCCTGATTGTACTGTGAACCTGGCAGGCAAGGGCAGAAAATAAAAACTGCAATGAATTGTGCTGACATAGCATGTTTCCTCTAGAGAGACTTTACACTAAGTAAATGCAATGTCTGCCCAACTTTACAGATGATTAAACAAAAATGCAGAGAAGTTAAATTGCTTCTTCAAACTCAGAGCAGCAGCAGCAGTATTAGGAATTGATCCCAGGAATAAAAACCTCACCACGCTAAGCTAGCAAAGAATAGCAGAGTTCTTCAACTGAGCTGAGGTTTTACTCTTCCAGTTGAACCTATTGCTTTGCAAGTTGGAGCACATTGTCTTATCCTGCATCAAATCTAAATGTGAAAGGCAGAATTGTGACTAAACAGGCATTGTGTCTCCAAAAAATTTAGTGTTTAAGAGAGAGAGTCAGTATTAGACCCCTGAAATGTAACAACCCCTAACATTGACCACATAATGCCAGTCAATACTATTACTTGTATTTTTATATTGGTCGAATGTATATGCAAAGACAGAGATAAGCAGTTAAAAAGAAAGAAAGGACATTAGGGAAGCGATTACAATCTTACACAGAAAACTAGTTAGGATATCAATGATATAATGACATGGTTAAAGTTCAGATACAGTCATGTGACTTTTGGCCTAATTATCATTTTTGCATCTGTTACTGACAGTCTTGTTTCTTATTTAATTTCTTAAGGTTTATCAAATAACTTAATTATGTAATTTATCACCTCTCTTTCTAGCTATATTAGCTGAAAACACGTTTTCTCAGTGTAATCTAGTCAATACTGGAAAGGATCACCCAATTTTAGCGTATAGTTTATCAACCACAGTTCACAGCCAGAACACTGAGAGGGAGGGCAATCCTAACCACACATCTAGTCACCACTATACTAACGTCAGAGCTGGATATGAACAGAGACCTGTGCAAGTAAACTGTGCAGATACCCTTTTATGACCTAGTTGTCCTTAAGTAAAGACTTTGTGTTGCACTTTTACCCACAGTGTGTAAATCTACAAAAATGTGTTGAACTGCAGAAAGCATGTGTGAGCATGCAGTTGAAACACTTGGGACTGTTAAATATTACTTTGCAGCTGATCTTGAAAATAATTTTCAAGAACTAGACAGGAAGCTTAGGTTTACTGAAGTCAGACCTGACAGAGGCAGACCACCAAAATTTGCTCCTAACCCTGTCACTGGCTGCTTGTATAACATGCCATAGGTGATTGAGTCCCAGGGTACCACATGCATTTCTTCTCTGGGACAGACAAGCTGATGGCCCAGCAGTGGAAGGGGTATTCCTCTTCTGATCCAACTGGGAGAGGGAGCTCCTCCTTCCACACTTCTTTTGCTCCAAGAAGAGAGCTTGATAAAGCATAAATGAGGACTCTTCATCAGTTGCCTTCCCCCTGACCAGCAATGGTTTCATCTAATGCTTCTTGTCAGATGTAAGGAAAACACACACCTAACACAGGCTGCACTGCTCCAACTCTACTTCAAGCTCCCTGTTCTTCTTAGTCCATACCAGCTTCCATACATATGGGAAAATCTGGACAGCAGTTTAACAAAATGCAGTCAGGAATTCCACAGTTTTCATGAAAACAAGCAGAAACAAAAAGCAGTTGGCAAGGAGTAATAAATTCCCCAGTATTCAAGAAACTCAGCTTGAGAAGTAGTACTGCAAGTTCCTTTCATCCAGGCAGGGATTTTCAAAAGAAGTCTAAAAGACCTGTTAATATTCTTCTCGTTAAAAACATTGCTTTCAAAGTCTTTCACTGGGTGTTAGGCAACATTTAAGAATCAAAACTTCTTTATGTTGAAGAAAAATCTGTCTCTGCTCTCCTCTTGACCCTACAATCCCCCATGTAAGAGAAAAAAGAGGGGGAAAGGCAACAAAAGGAAAACGCAAATGCCCTGAAAAAAATGGGAGCAGAGAAAAGGATGTGGACCCTAGAGGAAGAATAGTATTAAGGGTTTCAAATCTTAAATGAGACAGAAGGTCTCAGCTTCAGAGCCTGCAGCATCTCCCAAACACCATGAAAACAGGAAAGAATTTAGCAGGAAAAAAAGCAGCAACCATTTCCATTTTCTCCTTCCAACTTAAAAGACTTTCTGCACCTCAGCCTTTTTTGAAACATAATTCACTGATTTTTAGACCTAGAAATAACCACTTTAAAATGGATGTGTTCACTGCACATTAATTCTTTGTCTGCTTGAATAACAGAAGATCAGAAGCTGTTAGACTATACCTCCACAACTTCACAGGTAAGGTGAGAATACTAGCAACACTGAAGAGACAAGTGGGAATGCAGAGAGAAAAATTTTATTATACATAAACGTGCTGTGCACAAACATACATATTTCATGTTTTTCTATGTACAGTCTAACATGATGGTTAAAGTCAAGAAGGCCCTGAACAATAAGTGTTTTGGCTAAACCCTTCTTCTGACAGTGCTTAAGCTCCATTAAGACATCTGACTGTATACATTACCCTGCTGAATTTAGGCATGAACCCTTTGAAAGGGTATTTTCATGCTCCTTTGAAGTAAAAAACCTGCTATCCAGAAAGTACGTATCTGCAGCAAGAAAAAGAACATGGCACATTCATATCCATTTTGACCCAAAACTGGAGGCTAAGGTATCTGGAAATTACGGCTTTATCTGATGACTCTTATGCAAAGTATTTTGTTATAAAACTAAGCAATCTCAGTGTAATACTGCTGGTTACAGAAGAAATACATGCTTCTGTAAAATGGATAATGATGATCTTGGTTACCATTAAGTTCAGCACTCAGTTCTAGATTTCTTACCTGAGCTAATCTAACACTGCCTGGGAAATGAAAGAGGAAGGAGGTTGGTTTTCAGATAGTGAAGGCAGGAAATGTCTGTTATCATTTGCACACAAAAGCGTTTCAGAAGTCAAAAGAAAGAACACTTTTAGAGGAAAATACTTTCAGCAGGCAACACACAATGCATCTGACATCCAGCTCCTGGGCAGAATGTTATTTATTTATACCATGATGGAGGGTAATAACTAATCAGTGCTAGCTGTCCTTAGGCTGTATAGAAGGACATACTGTGACTTTAAGACAAGGTAAACCAGCACAAATGAAAACAAAACTCACTTTTCTTTTCTTGCATTTCAGACATCTTTCTCCCATTTTTGGCTTACAGTGAGCATGCTTCAGTCTATTTTGGCAAATTACAATTTTCTTAAATCAGCAGTAATGCTAAAGTAGTAATGTATTTAGAAATACTGGATAGTTTTCTATAGGATAATTGTGTTACTTTAAAGCTCTGTATGAGAAACAGCATTTAAGTTTGAGAGGCTCTTTTAGAACATCTTATGATAATTAGACCATATTTTGTTGTATTTGCTATTAATCTTATTCTTACTTTGGTTAATTGTTTCAACATTTAGTATAGCTTAATTGTAATTCATCTGTTTTACTGGCCAGGACGCCTTGATCATTCAGAATGGACATTAGTCCATAAAAACGTATTCCACACTGGCTGCATATTCCAAAATAAAACCTTGAATCAAAAAATTTCCAAACTTACTCAACTTTAATCTACATGTCCTTAGGCAAATGTCTACTGGCTGGGACATAATAATATATATAATGGGAAAAGTTAGTAACTATGCTATGTACCTAAAGGGAATTAAAGTATATATATCAAAAGCCAAAATGGCAGTTTAGAATACCCTTATAAAATACAGTATTGTAGTGCTGCTTTTCTCTCTGGCTGAGTGTGTTTTCCTCATTGCAACAACTAGGCACAGAGCAAATTAAAAAGCAAAATATTCCATAAAACTGTCATAATTGGCAGACACACACCAAACACAGATGCCCCCCAAAATAATACTGAAACAACTACCCTTTTGAAAGGTGAGCAATCTACTCAAACACACACTTGTTCAGGAATTCTAAGGAAAACCTAAGGCTGTTGCATTACCAAACCCACTTGACTAGTGACATTGACAGCTCTTAAAGAGAAGAGGAGCAGCACTCAGATTCCACCTGAATACCAGGTGCTCAGTAATGGAAGAACACAAGGTAGGATTTTATAGTCCCCATTGCTGCAGAAATAACAAGGAGTCAGCTCAGAAACTTACTGCTGCACACCACAGAAAATGTCACACCTTTCTGATCTAGTTTTTCATTCCAAGAAGGAATACAAGGGGTTATTGGGGATGAAATCGCCTCAATTCTTGGAAGGAAGCCACTCAGTTCTCTGTTCCTCTAGCTAATGAGATGTCCTGCAAGTTGCAAAAGGCCTGGAACTAGGCTCTTACCTAATAAAGTCATACATATTTCTTTAAATGTCTGCCTTCCTCATACAAAGAAGCAGCTTGCTATGCTACCCACAGAGCAAACTGCAAACTCACAGCTTACAGCAGAATTAAGATGAGGGCATAAATAAATAAGGAAGACAAAACTGTGAGAGCATACAGGAGGAATAAAAAAAAAAGAACATAAAGAATTGCACAAATGTAATAATAGTATGCAGCCATGTCAAATACGGCAGCTGATGTCCTTGACTTTCCCCAAAGAGCAATATAGTAATTATGGCTTAACTCCATCTTTTCATAAACACTCTTGAGCTCGAAAACTACTAAGTGCTATTAATATAAGCTAAAGCAGCCCTCATAACCCCACTAGAACACCAACAATCAGTTTCTAAGGTCCTTTGTGCCTGGCTTCTGTTGAAGGGTACACTGAGTTTTCTGTGGCAGTGCAGATCCCAAGTCTACCATAAATCATCTTTTGGCTGCTTTGGAGATGGGAAGGGGATGGGCTTGTGAGGCCTGAATTATGGACTTTTAGTTGTATTCGCAATGTCTCATAAACAGATGGAGGTTAACAGAGCTGACTAGCAACCTCCATCCCTTAGTAATAACTACTGAAACCCTCAAGTCTCCTACTTGTTACTCTGCTGAGGCAAAATTAATCACTGAGATGCCAAATAAGCAGGGCCTCTGTGGCATCCCATTGCATGGCAGTACCTGAGAGGAACAAAAGAATTCCCTCTGACTTAATCTGTGCATTAGCACAGACCTTTAATTTTATGTGTTGCTTTACTAAAAAAACTGGTGAAAAAAAAGGGAAATGCAGAAGTACATCAGCAGTATTTGCCAGTAAAACTTGCAAGCCATCTACCACGCAGTTAAGACTTGATCCAAAGCCCACCGACGTCAATGGGCTGAGGATCAGATCCTTATTCAGCTTTTGGAGCTAATTCATCTTTGAACTGACAATTGTATATTTAGGCTGCAGTCTCCATTTATATCTTACTTGCCTCAAAGCTCTGTCCAGTCAAGTTTTGAACACCTCCAAAGATGGAGATTCCACAGCCTCTCTGGGCCTCTGTGTCACTGTCTGGCCATCTTCATTATGAAAAAAAAATGCTAGTATCTTAGAAATATGGAACTTTGGTTTTGGTTTTGTTCATTTTCAAAATCACATTAAAAGCTGTCCTATTTCATAATGCTCATAATAAAAAGGAACAGAAACAGATAAAGTGTGAGCCATATAATGAAAACCAAGAACGGAAGACACGAAAACAACTTAGGTTTGGCTATGTCAGAGCAGATATAGAGCTGAAACCTGTTGACTTTTACACAAATGTGCTCAGACCGCATCTTGCTGAGAAACCACTCACCTGATCTCGGGAATATGGAGTATCCACTATGTGTTTGTCTGAACATGCTGCTAGAAGAATCTTCATTGCATTTAACTGGAGCAATATTTCACAAGCCATGGTATCAAAGAAAGTAATATTGGCAAGAGCTGCTGAAGCCAGCAGGAAAACTTCACCAGACGAGGCTTCTTGGCACAGTTCTAGGCATGCAGAAAATAAGTTGAATAAAAGTCATAACCTTCATTGCAAAAAACATGGTTGGGTGTTTCAAAGCAATATTTAAGCATCTGCAACTTGCATTAGTAATTGTATTATCTAAGATCAAGTTCATAATCATCAAGATAAAAAAACCAAACCAAAACAAAGAAAATCATCTTAATTTTGTCAATTATATAATATAGAATCATAGAATCATTGAAGTTGGAAAAGACCTTTAAGATTATTGAGTCCAACCATTAACCTGGCACTGCCAAGTCCACCACTAAACCATGTCCATAAGTGCCACATCTACACATCTTTTAAATACCTCCAGGGGTGGTGACTCAACCACTTCCTGGGCAGCCTGTTCCAATGCTTGATAACCCTTTTGGTGAATAATTTTTTCCTATTATCCAATCTAAATCTCCCCTGGTGCAACTTGAGGCCATCTCCTCTTGTTCTATTGCTTGTTAGTTGGGAGAAGTGACTGACACCCAACTCACTATAACCTCCCTTCAGGCAGTTGTAGAGAGTTATGAGGTCTCCCCTCAGCCTCCTCTTCTCTAGACTGAACAGACCCAGCTCCCTCAGCCACTTCTCACAGGACTTTTTCTCTAGACCCTTCACCAGCTTGGTTGCCCTTCTCTGGACACGCTCCAGCACCTCAGTGTCTTTTCTGTAGCGAGGGGCCCAAAACTGAACATGGTATTCCAGGTGCAGCCTCAGCAGTGCTGAGTACAGGGGGACGATCACCTCCCTGCTCCTGCTGGCCACACCATTTCTGATACAAGCCAGGATGCTATTGGCCTCATTGGCCACTTGGGCATATGTCACATTGTTAGGGTGCTTTATAAGCAATATTAACATTAGGCATCTTCATTTGAACCACAAAAGCAGGGAAAGATGGAAAATACTAACCTGGACACCAAGTGTTTCTAACATTGATCTTATTGATGAGATGGTCTACCTAGTATACCATTCTACAGGGCATATTCCACTGAATGTTGTTCAACATAAAGCTTGATATAACTAAATAAAACACAATACAGGAGGCAGAAGACTAACAGTAACTGCTAGAGAGTAATTCTGCTATGTATCCTATTCTTTAGAACAAGATACATATACGTGTGGCCTATCTCTAAACCTATTCCTCTGTAGTCAAAGATCATCCTGCGTATTTTCCAGCTTCAATAAGAAGTGCTGAAGACACAGCTACCTTTTAATTCCTTGCACACATGTATTTTAACTAAGATCTGAATCACCTGGTAATTGGATTTCAGCATGCTTTAAAAATTAAACATATTACAGTAATTCAATTACTGAGTTATAAATATTACAAGGAAACTGGTGTGTGATTACTGAAACGGCTCTTCCAAAGTTATACATGTTCTATTTTTAATGCTCACATTTCTTGGGCAGAGTATATACTACTAAAATTCCTGTGGAACTTAAACTGTGACAATCAGGGAAATGCTCCACTTGCCAGTATCTTCTGGATAGGCTGTTCAGATCGTCCCTTGACTGTGGTACACTGTAACAACCTGGAAAATCATCTTAAATAAGTCATGTCAGATGCCTCTAGCAGTCTAGCTAGAGCATAACCGAGCTCAGCAGAGGTTAATTCCACCCACTGGATTCAGGGCAGGTTCAGGGCAGAACCTTCAATATTTGTTGCCAGACAGTCTAGTCATCAGGAATAAATTGTTTCCTTGATTTCTGCAGCACTAGTTCTGTTTGGGCATATTGAAGAATGCCAAAATACATCTCAGATAACTCCCAGCCACTGCAGAATCCTCAAGCACTGGCACTACTATACTCTTTTCTTGTTCTATTTTAAAAAAAGAAAAAACCAAAAAATGCGTGAAAATTGAAGGGCTGTAGTTTAACTGTAACCATTGGGCTCACTATAGAAATACCCAAATGTATTCATCTATTATACATAAGAAATCAAATTAGATGACCCAAAATGTACTTTCTGACATGAGACTCTGGGAAACTGAATTTCCAGATCATAGAGAGGAAGAAAACACTTGACTGCAAGCTTCTGGTGTTTGAGAGGGATGGAGCACTGTGCCAGAAATAAAAGATTCCTCTCTTTAAAAAGTAATGAGAAATATCATCTTATTTTTCTGAAGTGTCCTCACTGACCCAGGTTAAGGAAAAGCTTGCTGTTACCTTTGCCTCATTTTACCATGGATCAGAGGCCTAGACAAGAAAGACAGATCTTTTATTTTCTTGTAACAGTGTCCATAATTATACTATACTGTACTTTTCCTTTGAAGTATCATACAAACGTAGATGCAGTGGTGAGCCTGAGTTCTAGCAAGTTTAGAAAATACAACAGGCATAAAAGTTATTAACTATTAAAAACTGCTCTTTTACAGACAAACATGGGACAAGAGGATACTTTGCCAAGTCTTTCCTGTGGCTGTTACGGTGGAATTTCACACAGATGTTATTTTGACAAATATGCATAAATTCTATTCAAATATGGACTGGAGTAAAAAATACTATGTAATTACCAAATGCTCTGATTCAGAATTAAAAATTACTGAGTTCCTTTATCTATTAAGGAAAAAATGGCAAACATTATTTAGGGAATATTTCTAATGAAAGAGTCCTACCCCAACGTGTTATTTTAACTGGAAAGACTCAGAAGTCCTATAAAGAACTTACTGACAAGTGCTGTTACAATTTCTTCCATATTTTCCAGAAAGCTGCTGAGATGCTGAGTGAACGTGAGATGTGGAGATGTGATCTGTGCAATTACTGCTGCTGCTTCTGCATGAGTTGCTTCAGAATGGCTGTTATCAGTAAGAATGTCAGCCAGGCACAGTATCCCATCAACCTATGGAAAAACAATAGGTATAGGTTGGAAATACTCCAGGAAATACTTTTGCAACTAAAGATGGTTTTACAGTTCTCTTTTCTTGGCTGTGGCTAAAGTACTCAGTTTATTTTTTTGGTGGCTTATGACATAAGAAGTTTTGATCTAGCAAATACAAATTAGTTCAGCATGAAAGTTTGTTGACTAGCAAAAAGTCTTGCATTTTCTTCTCCCTTAATGTTTCTGCTGAATTGATTTTGGTCAAACAAACAAGTCTTTTCTGATGGACATCTCTAGTTAATCCAAAAAAAAGCTCTGATAAGCAAATGCTAACTGCTACTATGCCATAGCCTCATTTAAGCTCTTGTCTGAATGTGTCACGCTGGAAGACTTGAGCCTGAGTGTGCAGTAAGTTCTTCACAGGCATATTTTTTTGCCACTTTTTTCTGAACTTGCCACAAAGCCAATGCAGGATCAAAAAATACTATTAAGGAGAGACCCTGGCCAAACTGCACCTGATGAGCTTGCACAGTTCTCACATTAAAGCTAGGTCTGTATCCCCCTTGCTTACTTGGAAGAGAAACAGAGATATGAGTGAAATGTACATAGCTTTATGCTTTTAGAGTGCCTGAAGTGTTCTAAACTCGTTCCTTCCACAGTTCAGGCAGATACATCATATATGCATGCCTTGCTCTGGATTATAGGAGACCCATTGACACAATGAAAGACTGCAACTGAGTATAGCCAATGGGCTGGCTTAAACTGCAGAAACATATCAGCTGTTAACAACCAAACCCAGCAAAGGAAGGTTCTCTGTAGACAAGGACATAATCTGCGAACTTCCAAATTAACAGGACTATGTTTCTTCCGCTGTTTAACATACCCTGAATAATTCATCACGTTGTCACGTAGGTAGGTAGATGTGCTTAGAGGGGACAGAGCATGAAGTATTACGTAATTAATTATGGACATGTTTATGTCAAATTCACATAAATTCACTAATTATAATCTTCATATGAATAAAACTAATGTAACTATAGGGATAGTTTACAAATGATGAGAGCTTTTACAAACTTCACGGAGTAAATGTTTTAAAAACTGGCCTTTTTATTTATTTATTTGAAGTTCTGAAAAAGTGTGGTGTCAATTGCCTTATATGTTGCTTGGACACTTTATAGATACAAAAAGGAGTCATAAAGGCTTAGCACTGAAATAAACTTTAACAGTCAAACAAAAACAAACCCACATTTATGTTGTACATTCACGAAGACTCTTAGGTCTGTTGTTCAGAGTGCATTCTTTGTCTATTCAAAATTTCCTCAGAGCATGCACATTAAGTCTTATCCATTATCTCCACGAAGGGTATTTAGCAAATCTCTTATTCACATTTTTGTTATTTATTAATACAGAATGTTGAGTTATCTTAATTACTTATCCTGCAATGGTCATGAATTAAATTATTTGATAAGCACTGACAGTTACTGTATTTTACAAGGAAAGCTCTCAGATTGATGGGAGCAAAAATTACCCTCTGGAAGATCATTCATTGGGATGCACTTTTTAATAGGCAGTAGACTATATCATTGGAACTCTAATAACACAGATAAATACAAAAGAAATTATATCTCTATTTTTCCTCGGATTACAAATGGGATTTAGTATAGAAGCTCAAGTACTGGCAAGAAGAGGAAGAATAAATTTTCAACATTAAACTTTTTCTTGACAAGCTTTCAACATGAATCTACCTACAGCAAAATATTTCCTCCTAGTTATGGCAGAATTCTACAGCTTGAAACAGCGGATTCACATAATTCACTTGGCTTCAAGGTATATTAATAGATCTCAGTGTCAAGAATTAATATATTTCCTCACAAGATGATTTAGTAGCCAAAGTGTGCTAGACAATATCATATGCAAAAACCCCCAACTTTGTCACCTTGAAACCTCCCCAGATCACACCTTGTCTGGGGTCTGAAGGATGCTAATAACAACAGTCAGTATAAAAAGTTGAATATATTCCAAGGCATTAAAAAAATACTTCACAAGAAACTTCTTCTAAGATCTGGTAACAGGATACAGCACTCTTCAGCTCTAAATTTACTGGTTAAAATTCACTTGGCCAACTCTTATTCAGTGACCTTGACAAAATGACTTTAGAGTAGTTTTATGCTACTTCAGAACAAGTAATGGCTTATGAACGACAGGTACAAGCACCTTGTTAGATTTTTCCATCACCACTGTTTGTTTATATCTACACTATAAAATACAAGCTTCTAACAATACAAGGCTGTACTTAACTTTTAAATTACATCTTTGATTTTTGTATTTGCTAAGTAATTGTTTTTGGAAATTGGGAGTTGTTGAATAGTAAATGGAAGTGGTTATATGTTTTTATTCAGCATAAAGGGAAAATACATAGTTTGGATCCATGAAAGCCAGCACTAGTGAGTTTCCTTTCTATTCAGAATAATGTAAAATACTAACAAATTCAGCCTAAAATTTGCTCTGTACACTTTCGTCTTCCATCTTAAATATAGAAAATAAAATAATTCTACTTCAGCAGGCAACCCCATTTATAAGTGTCTACCAATAAATTTTAAAATTACAGGGGAACAATCTAATAAAAGCACTTTAACATCCAAAAAGAAATTGCTGCTCAAAGCATTTTTATAATTAGCTTTCACACTGAAAGGAACTTTGGATGGCTGCCCTGTTTTCTGTTTAATTTTGGTGAAGTAATCAGCTAAACGTCAAATCTGTTCATCACCTTGGCAATACAAAAGAACCAGTTAGCCAGATAATGCAAACAAATGAATTCCATGAATGCAACAAGATGCTGTGGAGACCCTGCATTTGAGGAATGGCGTTCAGTAAATGCTTGATCACTAATATTTTAATATTGATAACTGGAAAAATGCCAGGAACTTACATCCCTATGAGCATAGCCCTGTTATAGAAACTTAATCCAAGTGACAAAATAAATGCTTGACCACTTTACTGCATAGATCAAGTCTTCTGAAAGGAAATAATTTCTTTTCTCTGCAATAGGAATGAATGAGTTCTGAGGCAGACCTTTCTTCAGTATACCTGTTCTTCCTCCTAAAAATATTAAATAAAACTAGGCATCTGTTAAAGATGCCAATACAGAGCTTGGGATGAAGTGCATTAATGACTTCATGATTTGAAATATTACATACAACAACAGTGTTAACTCTCTGCTTTCCACAAGGAGGTTCAAGGCAGGCTTTCCATGCCACTCTGGGAACCAAGACCCATTGCTTTCTTTTTAATAGTGTCTCTCTTCATTTGTATAAAATGCTGCTGAAGGTCTTTTCTCATACTATGACTTTCTCTAACATTCCTGTTTGCCCACACTTAACATTAAGATGATCACTACATATTGGTAAACTTTCTCAAAGGTTTTTTTCAAGTTCTCTATATTGATCTCCCAAGTCATCTTGCTGATATTGGAAAGCCTTACAGGCTATCAGCTGCTTTCCCACTGTCAAATCAATGGATAACACTATCAGCCTACAACTGGGTGCTTCTGGTAAGCAGCACCAGCAGGTTCCAAAGCAGTTTTAAAGGAAGAATGGAAGGGAGATGTTGAGATCCAGGTATAAGATAGCAAATGTGGAAACAAAATCACAAAGGCGATCACCTTTTAAGCATTGTCTCAACCTTCCCAGGAGGGTAGAGGAAAATTTCAAAAGCAGAGGCTGCATCAGTCAAGAACTAACAGATCAGTGGTGTGTTTGTTTTACCCTTTCACACATGCTGTGATTGAAGCGAGAACAGGTTAACTATATAGGTGAAGACATGAACATTAGCAGACAAAATAGCAAATGCATAGCTGTATGAAAACCCAAATACATTAAAATTTATGTGATGAGGAAGAGGGCAACGGAGAAGGAAGGAAAGAAGGAAGGAAAAATTAACATATTCAGAAAATGTTTGAATCTCCTGCTCAGCATTCTTTGAACACAATCTACTTCACTCCCCAGACCATCGCATGAACTATGCAGTCACTTCACTATTCTGCAACTCCATTGAAAATGTCATCCAGCAGAATTCATATACTGTTATCTTGATGACTTTTTACTCATTAAATGAACTCCTGATCATCAAGGCTCAGGTATATCCTATGTCAATTTCTGTAACTTATTCTGCACCTGTAGAAGGCCTACAAGTCTTCTTTAATTTCTACATTGAAAGAAAGGAAGGGAAAAGGACAAAAGTATTCTACCTTGCACACAATGATCTTTCATATTTGAACAGTTGCCCTGCCAAGTGCTCGGCAGATAAAAACTGCCTTAGCTCCACTGAGAACTGTGATGATTTAGACCAGATGAAGATTTGGTCAGCTATTTTTAAATTGAGATGATATATTAATAGAGTGATGCCATTAAAATGTCCACAAATACTATTCCAAGTAATCAAAGCTACTGCAGCAATTCCATGGTAGCAGCAGTGACCAGTGAACAGAACTGTAATGACTTTTATAACTCCTGCTGTACTACAGTGGCCATGGGACCTAATTTATAAGCCATGTTGTATACTCTACAGAATAGTGTGGGGCTCAATAAAGGTTGAATGGTTCCCAGCTCAGTAGCTTTAAAACTGCTGGCATTAACCTTAGCTTTGTATCTAAGTTGAGTGTGAGTGGGTGCTTTTGTTCACGGCAACTTCAACTAAAGCTTCCCTTTTAAACTTCTCTCCTTCAGAATGTGGTCAAGCTAATTAAAAGGTATTTGTTCTTCCTCGTATTTAGCCATCAAGGGGCAGTGTGAAGATGATCTGATCTATATGAGAAATATTGTTATATTGCATGAAAAAAATATCTCAATCTTCTCTCTCTCAAAAAAAAAGGGAGAGAGTTGGCTGCATTAGCTTAAAGGATGCATCAAATGTGGCAATGCCTAAGTAGCAACCTTGCAGCCAACAAACCGCAGAGCAAGATGAAATAACGAGTTCCTTATTCCGGGCTGACTACGAGTGAAAGGATAAACAGTAGGTAAACCTTTTCTCCCTACAAAACCTAGGGAAAGCAGTCAAGTAGTCACCTCACAGTGCATGTTCTTTGGCACCCAGAGATGCTCTAAGCTTGTGGCAGATAAAAAGTACAACTGTTTATCAAAGAGTTAATAGAGAATAAGTCATTTTACAGAAAGGATGGACAAGATCAATAAGATTGACATCCACACTTCTCTCTTGTCTTTGCTTCAAGGATAGGGGAATAGCTGGCTTTGAGCTCCCTCAATTTTGAAGACTGATATGAAGGGTAAGACAGTCTTTTAAAGTTTTATTTCTGTAGTTGATAAAAGAAACCAGGAACTGTGCTGCTATTAGCCTAGCAGCTCACATATTCCCACTGCCATAAATCACAGCTTACATTGCTTCAAACTACCCTCTACGAACACAGGTGAACCACCCAATGATACATTCAACTTTCCTCATCTACTCCTCACATGCCTCCAATTCTACATGATAGCTGCTGAGTCGCTACAAAGGGCAGAAGGAGAAGACACAGCAAAGGAATTCACTTGCAGTTACGTAAAACTCTATAGTACAGACCCTTCTACTCAACCACTGTTGGTGTTTACAGAATTGGGATGCATTGATTAAACAGAAGGAAAACTACTGAGCACAAATGACTACAGTGGCTTGGAAAAAAAGACATTTGCAATGGCCTTTGTGCTCAGCATTTGTTACATTCTCTTTCTCCTGTCCTGTCACAAATAAAAGACAATCACAATAATGACTGTGTTATCTGTAATCTCAGGAGCATAGAAGACTAGGGGACAACTATTTGTGTTCACATATGATAAAGTTAGAGATTAAATTCTTCAAGCTACATGACACATGACAGAAGCCAAAGGTTTCTCAGATTCTTTTGCCTTACATTTTGGAGGGCTGGATATACTGGCTTGTTTTTACATTGCAGGAAATCTATTCCTATTTGTAGAATTTTCTTGATATCTGCATTACAAATTCCAGAAAGTACATGCTTGTTTCTTTTAAATAATGGATAAGGCTTTATATATTATACTTTTGGGGCCTGAATTTCATTAAAATGAAGGCACACGGACACAAAGAGGACTCGGCAACAAGATGAGAGGATCTGTCATGTGTTATATAAGAATGCTGAACAAGATACTAGTACCTGAAGTCTGAGTTAGGGAAAGACCATATATTAGTAGTTTTCACATAGCCCTCATTTTTATTTACCCTGGGGGATCATAGTCTGAGAAAAAGAAAAAAAACCACCTTGACTATTCCTATAAACAAACAGGGGCTCCAGGGTTATGCATAGCAGGGCACTCGAGAAAATGAGATGTGCTCACTGAAAAAAACATTCTCCGATCATCTAGCTTTAAATAAATAATGTCACAGACACTTCATTGCATGAGGGCATATTCTCAAACACCTGGTGCCTGGTGTTTAAAAACAAGAACACTCTTTCAACGTGTTTGATTACTTTGTGTCATTTAGGTTTTGGTGTGACATCATGGATTTTATTTTCAAGAAGTGTTTGTTAGTGTAGCTCTTCATGAGAAAAAAAAAATCCCATGCACACCACATTTTCAGAGGGCCCTCTTCATCTATTACAATAACGAGAAAGTGCCTCTATCCAAAAAGAGCAGCATGGAGGTCATAGCCAGAGAGTCAGTCATTATCAACTAATCTAACTCTTCACAGTGTTTTTCTTCTCTCAGGAAAAGTATCTGATAATCTTCCTGCTCGAATTCTGGATGTGTTTAAGTCAATACTTTCAAATCTTAACATGATTATGCTAAAGACTTAATAAAAGAGCTTATTATTATTATTAATTATTACTGTAATTTCACATACAACTTCTTCTCTCATCAGATTAAAATTCTTGAACAGGTCATTTTACCATGAAGTTAGAAACAAACATAACCCTACCCTATGCTCAAAGGATGACAATGAAAACACCACAGCAGAAAGTAGAGACTTACATTAGAAAGGTAGAGAGAATGAGCAATGGAGATAGCACAGGATGTCACTTTTTTACTGTTACTTTAAATATGAGATTCTGCAAATGCATTCAGAAACAGATCCTTATGCAAACAATTTTCCTGCAAATATTTCTTATTTCAACAGTGTCAGTTGGTTTAGCCTAAAAAATATCCAGTCTCTGAAATGCAAGGCCTCTATAGTATTTGAATCACAGGTACACTAACTAAACACACCATAACAGTAGGACATTTATCTAATAGAATGCACTAAATATATACAGCAACTTGTTTGGAAAATATGTTTTTATGTCTAAATTCACATAATTGCCAAAACTGACTCAGTGCTTTACCCATGTTGTTCTTTCTAAAACTTTTTGTTGCTTTTAAGAAAAGCACTATGAGGCACTAAGCGTTAATATAATTGTTTGCTACATTCATTGCTTCACAATGGCTGTTCAATTATTTTAATAAATTAATTTAAATAAATTAGCTCCAGAACTGACCTTGTACATGCCAGATTTTTATTGGCAAGTTATAGAGCTTTATGATAGCCATTTATAATGAAAACACTCACAGCACTTTAGCTATAAAACTTTTAGTGAGCAACTCAATAAGAGTCCGTTCGTGTTGTAATAACAACAGAGGAAATTGCTACCCTTATTCAAACAAGAATTTAAAAAAAGTTAAAAAGTAGCATTTTTCATCTGGTGAAAATTGATGGAACTTTTCTGGCTGCAGCAGGCTCAAGCTATTTGGTCCTAAGATTCCTCTCCTGACAGGAAAATCTCCTTGGGTCTCCTACAAACATTGATTTATTTCTATGACTACAGTGGCAATAAAATAATTTCGGAATTGCTTTAAGCATAAGAATTTCAAGTTTAAGATCAGCTGTTTGCATGGAATCTTTATGAGCAGAGAGAGGTCTACTATGAGCAATCAGGTAAAATGATCTCATAGGATTTTCTCTCCATTAACACCTCCCAGTACTGGTCTTTGGTCAAATATAGTTGCTATATTTATTCTGTATTAGAAGAAATAAAGAAAATTCTAAGAGACTGAGAAAATGGAATATTTTTACAAGCTGAATTTTTATTTTTCTTCTACTCAATATTGTTTGCTGCCTTAGCAGGTCTCAACATAAATAAGCATCTTTATAAGGATAACAAACATAAATATTTAAAGTTAAGCTACTGTTTGAACACTGCATAGAAGGAGGAACAAACCCACAAATTTGGTTACACTTTCAATAGTGATTATTTTTGCAGCAAGCAAAGATAGTTACAACATAGCACTGTGATACAGGGGCAGTTGCAATTTGCATTCAAAATCATATTTGCAAGTCACCCTTAATTTCATAAACTGATCTCACATCAGATAACCATGTCAGAACTCACTGAAATTGAATTTACATAGTGAGCAGATTCCAGCTTCAATAGCCCAGGATCTTCTCCGGTTATTTTAGATGGAAAAATGTGTAAGCATTATATTATGGCAAAGATAAAATCTCAACTTGCCATATTTTAGCTAAGAAGCTGCATAGATCTGGGAAAACAAGCACATTATTGAGGAAAGTCCCAATTACTGCTCTGATTCTGTCCTTCAGTCACTGCCTGTTTTTCTAATAATGTCCCTAATCTATGAGCCAGTTTGTTCACTCATAGAATAATACTCATAAAAGGTGTTATGACAGAAGGAACCTGACAACTAGCAAGTACTAAATATTAGAATTCCCCAGTAACACTCAAGGTTCACTTCACATGAGCAGTAAAAACTCTCATTCCATATTCCAAACCAACCTAATCCTCCTGATCTGTAAAGCCCAAGTCTGGGCCAGAAATCTGATGTGCTCAGGCTTTATTCTGCCACCTGCCAGTCCATAAATAACACAAGAAGAGTCACAGCAGCTCTCCACAGAATGGTACAGGGCTTCCCTGGCTCCAGGGGAGGCTCCCAGGATTAGGACATATTCTCTTCTGTTTCAGAGGGAAGCAGAGTTAATATCATGGGCCATCTAGAAGAGATACTAGAAAAGTGTGACAATTGAAAAAAAAGGGATATAAACATGTCACTCTGAAATCAGAACTACCAAACCCTTGCAGCCAAAGAGTGTAACTTTAGAGCAAAGCCTACCAAACTTCTAGAAAGAGTTCAAGTTCTGTTGAAGATCAAAGTGTCTGGGAGAAAGAAAATGCTGTTCTGAAGGACAGTGCCTTGCTAGACACTAGAATGAAATAGTGGCTTACTGGATTATCTCCTGAGACTTGCTTACACTGCACTCTCCCTTTCCAATAGTACTAACAAACAGAATAAATGTCATAGAATCATCGAATTATTTAGGTTGGAAAGGACCTACAAGATCATCCAGTCCAACCATCATCCATACCCACCAAACCATGTGCTGGAGTACCCCATCTACACGCTTTTTTAATACCTCCAGGGGTAGTGACTCAACCACTTCCCTGGGCAGCCTATTCAATGTGTGACAAACCTCTCAGTAAAGAAATTTTTCCTTGCTACAGCTTAAGGCCATTTCCTCTTGTCCTATCTCCAGCCACCCGACAGAAGAGACCAAGCACCCACCTCACTACAACCCCCCTTCAGGTAGTTGTACAGAGTTATGAGGTCTCCCCTCAGCCTCCTCTTCTCCAGACTAAACAGCCCCAGCTCCCTCAGCCGCTCCTCATCAGACTTGTGCTCCAGGCCCCTCACCAGCTCTGTTGCCCTTCTCTGGACACGCTCCAGCAACTGCGGTCCTCATAGGGATGAGGGCAAATTTTTGCTCAAACAAATAAATTTAAGTATGAAAAATACCCCACCCTGGTGAGAGATGGGCCTCATCCTGTGCAGGTATCGATGCTTATCTGGATCACTTGAGCGCTCAGTCTTCCTAGTGAAGACACCAGTCAATCAGCAAGAAATTATATCAGCCATTTGAAATCTCATTGAGCTGATACCTGGACAGCAGAGTCCTGCTGTATTTAATTACTTTTTCTTTGTTCCCCAGAAGGGTCTAGATCACACAGCAGGCTGTGGCTCTACCACTAAAACAAGGTCCTTTACTATTACTACTTTTTGATGCCCAATTTTGTTTAGCTGAGGTTGATTCCTACATATGCCAAATGAAGGGCTCATGTTCCTCAGCAGCAAGAAGTATCTGTCCAAATTTCGTTTTAGGTACCTAAAAATGAATTTAATCTTTTGCACCCGGCTACTCTTTTTCATAATATGCCAAAGGACAGACACAAATTCTGTTACCAAACAGATCAGTTTGATCTTTTTACCTATCCCCACCATTACGATCTGAAATTGCAGAGCAAGGAACACATGTTTTATGGCATGTGGGTCTAAATACTATTCAACAACTTTTACCCACTGAATTATTTGTTGGCTCTGTTGTACACCTTTGCTTAGCTTCTCTTCTCGGAGCCAGTACAACAGCAGGACTGGAGGCAGCTATGTATGTGTCTAGGTGAAAAGACTATTCTGTCCCCAGAGAAAGTATCGTCTTGTTAGCCACAGCATATGTCTGCTTTGTGTCAGGGCAGGAAAGTGAAGGGTCCCTTCTGCTATTGCTGTGGTGTTCTCCTGCTTAATTAAAGAGTTACAAAAAAGCACTAATTTAAACAGAGCAGCTGGAGAGCTGTGACCGCTGGTGTATGGAAAAGAGTGTGACAGAATAGGGCTACATTCAAAATGTATAGCTGGTCCCAAATTACAGGAACCTGCCACTATTCTTGGAGGAGTTTTAGTCTCCGTGCAGAGTCCTTACCCAAAATAAAGCCCTGTGTGCATGTTCTGAAGCCTGCAAAGCTCAAACAACAGCATTTTGCATCTGATGCTCAGGCACTGAAATCAATGACAATCTCTCTTGGGATGGACCTGCCACATCAAACACTTAGATCTGGCTGTGCCCAGTTGTTTCATTAGGGGAACTAATGGCCCAGATGATTTGTTTGTTTGCCGTTGTTGGCACACTTATTTGTGGTCTAAATGCTTCCATTAAAAATAATCAAGAAATAAGACCTTTCTTCTTATGGTTTTGATAAGATTTTTCTAAAGGTCAGTATTTAGGCATGTTGGCTGGGGAGAGGCTGAATGCTTGTATTATTGTATAGCTGGACTACTGCCAAGCCATTCCCTTTCAGATAAAAATTTTGCGTTACCACCTAGCCACAGTGTATTATGTATTATAAAACCTCTAGGTACAATAGTCCTCAACCTATGGCTATGGGACAAATAAGAAAAGCAGAAGCAAAGATAAACACTGTCATGCCAGAAGCATGGGATGCCACAGGGAATGGACTCTGAAGGTCCCAAAGTAGTTATATTACAGTGTATTATATCTAAATATAATGATATATCTATAATGATATACATAGTATGTATATTTTTTATATATATATATGTAAAAATAAGATCTATAAAGTTTTTGATTTCTTGAGCTCTATGTCTCTGGGCCGATATACAGTCATGTTCATGTAAGACTTGGTCTTAGTTCACAGGCAGAGTGCCCAGGGTCCTCCAGGCTGGAAAGTGACTTCCTGGGGGACTGATGAGCAGTTTGGTGCTGGATCAGGCTCCTTAGGTACAGAGCTCTTCTTTGGCTACTAATACTAATCCCAAACCAATACAATGCAAAGGATCCTCAGTGAAAACATTGGTCTCAAGAGGCGATAAAAACTGAGCCAGGATTTGATAACCTTCTCGTGCTCCTCTGTTGTAAAAACCTGGAGCAGAGGGCTGCCACAGTTAATAGGGGAAAAACAGCCTCATGGTTGGAGCTAGACTGCCCAGGCTGTGCAAGCTGAGCATGTCACTAGTCTCCCTGGTTGGGTTTATCTTGCCTGAGCTCTCTGGCTGGGAGAGCAGTCAAGACTTGCAAGGTCCCAAGCTCTTGCGTGGCCCCTGGGAAGCCATGTGTCCTTTTAGGTACCCTGAGCTCAGACCTTCTTCTTTATTAAGGAGCGATGCCATAGAATCACAGACTGGTTTGGGTTAGAAAGGACCTTCAGAGATCATCTATTCCAAGCCCCCTGCCATGAGCAGGGACAGCTTTCACCAGACCAGGTTGCTCAAAGCCCCGTCCAACCTGACCTTGAACACTGCCAGGGATGGGGCATCCACAGCTTCTCTGGGCAATCTGTGCCAGTGCCTCACCACCCTCATCGTAAACAATTTCTTCCTTATGTCCAATCACCTTTCTTTCAGTTTAAAACCATTGCCCTTTATCCTGTCACTGCAGGCCCTGGTAAAAAGTAAGCCCCCCTTTAATTATTGAAAGGCTGCATGCAATAATGTCTTCTTGGAGCCTTCCCTCCTCCAGGTTGAAGCCCAACTCTCTCAGCCAGTCTTCACAGCAGAGGTGTTCCAGCCCTCTGATAATTTTTGTGCCCCTCCTCTGGTCCATGTCTTTCCTGTACTGAGGACCCCAGAGCTGGATGCAGTACTGCAGGGGGGGGTCTCACAAAAGAGGAGTAGAGGGGCAGAATCACCTCCCTCCACTTGCTGGCCACACTTCTTGTGATGCAGCCCAGGATACAGTTGGCTTTCTGGGTTGCAAGTGCACATTGCTGGCTCACATCTGATTTTTCATCCACCAGTATCCCCAAGTCCGCCACAGGACTGCTCTTAATCCATTCATCTCTCAGTCTGCATTGATGCTGTGGATTCCCCCAGCCCAGGTGCAGGACCTTCCACTTGGCCTTGTTGAGCTCCATGAGGTTCACATAGGCCACTTCTCAAGCCTGTCAAGATCCCTCTAGATGGCATCCCTTCCCTCTAGTGAATCCATGGCAGGGGGGTTGGAACTAGCTGATCTTTAAGGTCCCTTCCAATCCAAAACATTCTATGATTCTATGATCCTACAATCAATGGCAACACTCAACACTCAGCTTAGTGTTGTCTGCAAACTGAGGGTACACTCAATCCCATTACGTCATTAATGAAGATGTTAAATAGTATTGGTCCCAGTACAGACCCTTGAGGGACACCACTCATTGCTGGTTTCCACTTGGACATTGAGACGTTGACTGTAACTCTTTGGATGTGGCCATACAGCCAATTACTTATACACCTAACAGCCTGTCCATCAAATCCGTATCTTTCCAATTTAGAGGCAGGAATGTTGTGGGGGACCATAACAAAGTCCTTCCAGAAGTCCAGGTAGATGACATCAGTAGCTCTTCTCTTGTCCACTGATATAGTCACTCCATCATAGAAGGCCACTTCTACAGTCACTTAGTCAGGCATGATTTGCCCTTGGTGAAGCCGTATCAACCTTTCTCTTCTGCTTTTGCTGCTGGAGAGGCGGTGGCCATGGCTGTATCAGATAGGAAGACTGCTCAGCAGCCAGGCCTGTATCAGTAAGAACGCACAATATTGATAGAGTTTGCTTTATCAACGACATGAACGCTGCCAAGCCACAAAACAGCAGAGCCACGATGTGTCAAGTCATAAATAACTCATCATGAGGAAAGTGTGCACCACCTGGGCATGGAGCCATAGCATTCATCCTTAGATACGCATTCAAATCAGCTCCATTAGTATCATATTCTTCTGTAATTACTCCACTGATTCAAACCGCATCTTATCTCCCCCTGAGAGCTGCAAACACCCTTTAATTTACTGAAAGGCAGAAGGAAGGAGAATGCTAACGTAACATCCATGCTGTGTTCAGAGCAAGGCTACAGAGAACATGCAAATGGGGCATGAAAGCCTACAAAGGCTGAACAGTACCGGTTCTGCAGGTGCTAAAGTCAGCAAAAGCAAAAACCTGAATGCTAATGGTTGCCAGTGTTTGCTTACTTAGCAGCATCCCAGCACCCTCATGCTCACCCTAAGAGTAGAAGGGGTACAAACTCTTCAGTGACCCTGGGCTGTTCCGTGTTGGTGATGAAACCCAAAACCTGTCAAGTTTCATGCAGTCTCCAATTTCCTAGTGGAGGTTTCAAAGTGCTCTTGTTACAGTATCTTGTTTTCAGACCTACCTTTCATGAAACTTTACAAATTCTCTTCCTTAATCCCCTTTAAATGAGGGTCTCATGACTTCCAAGAACTCCCTGAAAGCTTTCCTATTTCTATTATTATTGTTGGCGCACAGGAGGTTCATTACTAGCAAGAGCTGTTGGAGTAGGTTTCAGGGTGAGAGAGGGCACGAAGGAAGCTCTTAGGCTGTCCCTCGTCACTCTGCTTCGCCGGAGCTGTTGCGGAACAGCTGCTGAAAGCTGCATGACCCCTTGCAAAAAAACCCCAGCTGATGCAAGCTGAGAAATGAAGGGGTAGGAGCAAGATTTAGAAAAAGAAAAAAGGAGAGCTTCTTGTCAAATAGAAGAAACTGCACCATTTTGGTCGGGGTCACGTCTGGAGTAGTTATGTATCAACTAAAGCAACGTGGTGTGAAAGATGAAAGGGAAGGTTGTGGGATGGGGAATCCTGCAGGCAGGAGAGGGGTGCTGGTGCTCGTCGGTCTGTGCAGAGATGTGCCAGCCTAGCACCAGTAACGCTGCTGTGCACCAGCCCAGGACGGGACACGGCGTCTCTTTGATCAGAGCTTGCTACTTCTACTACTAGGATGGATTTTATTTTGCGTATGCTCGGGCCACGGAAGTAAACGAGTTGTGCGTTGGCCAGGATGAAAGGCTCTGCGCCGTGAAGTGCCATTACCTCTGTGTTTATGTGGGAGTGGAAAGCAAAGAAAAAATGTAATGAGCAAGTCTGGTTTCACTTAGGTGCTGTTTATATAGAGAGTCAAGAACTCCCGGCCCACACACACTCCCCAGACAGCTGCCAGCTAGAGTCAAGATTAAGAAGAAGAGATGAAGGCAAAACGTTACAGTAGCATACACTACTAAGAGGTTTTGGTGGTAAAGCACAAGGAAGTAGAGTGAAAAAAAAAAAATGAACCCTGTCCAAGGACTCTTTCAAGCTTCTTGGAGGGCTCTGGCCAAGTCTCCAAGGCCATAATCTCCCAGCTGAATTTGCCAAAGTGTTAAAAGGTAAATGTAATTTAAATAAAAGACAACATTTTTTTTGAGGTGCTAAGCTCCTGCAAATACTGGAGGAGCCAAAGGTGTTAATGTTTCTCTGGCAACCACAGTACATAGCTGAGTGCCCAGCTTGAGCACTTTGAAGGGGTGGGTTTTACCCTCTGGATTTAATTTGCTTAAATTAAAGCAAATTTGCACCAGAGTAAGTTTGGAGAAAACAAAGGTAGCTTTTGCTTGTTGTGCTGGAGAAAAGACTGTCCCCGTGCAATTTCCACAGCCACACTGATAAAATGACCACAATCCTCTTCTGCTGAGGGGTGGAGTGAAACCTTTGCAAAGATAAGCAAAGGAAACAGTTCAGTATCAACCAGCTGCTGTTCACCAAGTAATGCTGCTCATTTCCTACTAATTTTTATTGCTAACTAGTCATCAAAATACTTAACAACTCCCAAAGTGTACTTGAAATGCTTCCTTCAGCAGTCGGACGCTCAGGCCCACAGCACCCGGGGACCGTTGAACACAACCGCTCTTGGACGTTTTCCCAGGAGAGCACGAGCAGTGCAGGAATCCTCCCGAGGACCATGTCCCTAGGAGCTGGTACTACAAAACCACAAGCAAGTGTGAGTTTGACTTGAGAAGTCCCATTACTTGCAATTGACTCTTCATATTTTCCATGTATTTATGGAGTTTACCTATGGGATATAACTTCAGTGTAGGGCTTCACCTAGGCAGCTACTAGTATGTTTCCTCCATCTCAACCATCCTCATCTCTTGCAGTCCTGTATCTCCATTCAATGAGCACTTTCCCCTCCTGTAATTGTGTGACAAGTCATGATCAGGCTCTGTTTTACAGTTCACCTGCATGGGTATAAACAATTCTGCAAAGTGTCAAGCAGGGAAGAATCAAGCTCAAGTCCTTGATGCAACGCATTACTTGAACCCCTTAGATGTAAACTATACCTACAAACTGGCCAGAGAAGGATCCAAAGAACAAAAGGAGGATCATAACAGAAATATATCCTGCGTGGGGAGGGGTATTTATGAGGTTCCTTTTCAATTTCCCAGAGAGCTGCAATCACACCTTCAAACTCAGGAGTCTGTCACGACTATCTTGCCGCCCAGATCAGTTCTGGTCCAAAGCTTGGTAAAGTCATTGTGAGTCAATGTGGTACCAACAGCCTGTCTGTTGACATCCAGAGACTTGAAAATGAGCTTCACTGAGTCAAATCCAGTCTCTCTCTAGCCAAACAACTAACCTAGGTATCAAAAAAACACAGGTGAAAAAGGGACAAAGTTATTTATTCAAGATTTAAAAGCAGCTATAACATCCTCTAAAGAAGTCTACATACCCTGAAGGCATGACTGACACTTTATATAGGAAATCACAGGTGAGACTGGTTTCAGTGAAGGTCCCCAGGTGTAACGGGAAGCACAGCTTACTTCATTAGACGTATCATTCCCACGTTCTCTCATTTAAGGTCTCAGCTCCTGATTTTCTGGTGTCTCAAGCAGCTTGAAAGGGAAGAAATTATTCCATGATGCATTGGATATTGTTTGGGTTTCTTTTGTTTTGGAAAAAAAACTCAAGCTGAACTCTGAAGGTCAACAGAGTTCAAGTCACGTGAATGATATTGCTAGTAGAAAGGGTCACTAATATGCTTTTGTCAACATGAAACATTTATTGGAGTCATAGCACAGTTGTTGGTTCAGAACAATAAGGCTTTCTCCTAAGTTTCCACCGCAGAGTTTATCAGTGACTAAAAGTGGACTGGGAAACAAAAGATGGGAAAATTCTTGATGTTGTAGCTGAGGTTGAAAGACTAAGCAAGCAAGTTTCAGTGTGTAGTCCTGGCAGCTTTGATTTATGGCCTTGTAAAGTCTGATAAAGACCCTCCAGGCAGCATACAAAACACAAAATTAATTCTTTACATGTCAGAATCAGGACGAAGATGTGAGACATGGAGAACTTCATTGACATTTAATCATGCTTTATTACTGAGGCAATCTCTAAATATTAAAATGATGGTCAGTTATTTACAAGCACATTGCTGCCACAGTAATTTGTGACCAAACAAGTTTAACTCAATCTCTTTGGTAATTATATTCAAATCTAATTTTTGTTGGGATCATGTTTATATCAGATTTAAGGTTGGCTCCATCTGGACCAGATGCAGCCTTCTCATAAAAGGAATAATTGATCAAATTCTGGATTTGGTTACATGCATGCAACTCCATTGTAATCCAAAATATGTGACTATGTGTCCCAGTGGGGAGAGTCAGCTGGAAGATCTCGTTAATTAGTATATTATTTGCTCAGATTAGAATTTTATGCTGCTATTAGTGAAAAATGGACTGATCTTCTGCTTGAAAAGGATTATGCTGACAGGTAGACAGCAGGCCTCTTGGTGCTGGAAGTTCTCAGCATATTTGTTGTTAGCCCCTTGCAGATGTCATTTTGAAAATGAAAGAGACAAAAGAGTATGAGCATTTTTCCTGACATCATTACTTCAGGTTTGGTTGAAGAATTTAAGGCAAGAACATGAATTAAAAGTCTCCTGAACAGGACTGTGAGATTCCTGTGTTGACATAGCACGTTTGCCTTTTGCCACTTAGGAGGTATATGTTATTTTAATTTATAGATTTCAGCATGCATAGGAAAGAGGAAAACTTTTGTCTCTTTTATAGCTGGAGAAACTGAGATACAAAGGGAACTTCAGATATGCCAAGGAGGATGGAAATTTGTGTCTTCTCCATTGGGCCTCATTGGCTCCGTTAGCGATGTCTGGATATTATTATTTTAGGACAGGCGTGAGCTCTGTTTCGGGGACTGCAATGCCTCCAGCCTCTGTTCTCAGGCAGCCCTGTGCTTTCTCCTCTCTGCCCTCCCACCAAGGCCACCCACGCCCTGCTCACGGAGACCCTGTGCTCCTCTTTCTCTCCTCGTGGCCCATATTCTCCCTCAGCCCTGCATTCCAGTCCCTTCCCTTAGATGTATACCAGATGTCCTGTGTGCCTCCCACCACCTTTGGTCTCCATCTTCTTCCTCCCTCTCATGCCAGGACCTGTGTGTGTGGTCCCCAGCCCATCACACACCATGACCATAACCTCCCTCTGCCTTCATCGCAGGGCTCTTCCCCACTCTCTGCTGCAGTCCCATTGCTGGGACCCTCTTCTTCCTCTCTGTATTTATCATGTTTCTTCCCCTACTGTGGCAGAGACTCCAAATTCCCCAGTATCTCCATGTGCCATGCTTTCATTCTCATCCCATCAGAGTTGATACACATTCTGCATACCTTCTTCCACCCACTGCCCTTCTACTTCCAACCAGTGCACCACAGAGCCTCTGTGAATAGCCCTGTCCTTTTATTTTGCTTCAATTATTTATTTCCTTTTTGCCTGGGAAGGCAATCATTGAGGGTACTAACGTTTTAAAACCGGTTGTGCTGATGGGCAGCGCTGAGAGGGAGGACACTGTTACCGACCGAGAGCCGCCGCTAAGCAAGGCTCTGACGCACAGGCTCTCACAGAAAAGCTGGACGTGGATATTCAGACACTCAGACCTCTGCGGGTCTCCTGTTTGTCTCCGATGTGCCACAAATATTGGCTCAGCTCAGCCCATCAGTAGCAGCGCGCCCTGACAGCCTGGGGCCGATCAGATGCAACATCAGGTCTGTGTGTATCACGGAGAGAGAAGTGCTCCCCATGTGTGGGGGACTTCATGAGTGTCACCAACAAGACCCCACAGACCTTGGCAAGAAGGGCTCAAGGCTGACGGGCAGCAGAAAGCCCAGTTCCTAGCTGCGACAAGGAGTTTCCTTGCAGGTCTCCCCAGAGACAGGAAAACATCAAGGTACTCAGAAGAAAATGTTCAGCAGGAACTTCAGGGCAGGACCACACATCATCCTGATGGATTTTTTTGTAGCATGTTCTTGAAAAAAAAAAAAAATCAAAACAGTGATGGACTATTTGTTGTGGTGACTTGGATGATTGAATAATTTGAATCACCCAGATTGTCCAGAGCAGTGGGACCCATTCCTGACTACTCCTCTGATTGGAGATCGCTATAAATTTGTACTCCTAAATTTGACCATAGGTACTCCTAGAGAAACCAGCGGTGCAGGCCAGTCAGCAGAATCCCTGCTCCACCACCGCAAAGGCATGGGAGCATCTTTGGATCAGTACGGTGTCAGCCCTTCGGCACTGCCTGCTCCAAAACCACTGACCTGTGGAGGTTCGAGATGTCTGTGCCCAACGTAGGGAACCTCTTCTGCTACAGTGGACGCTCCTGGCATGAGATAGGTATCGGCAGCGGCTTTGACAGCACAAAGAGCAGCGGATGAGCAAAGGCAGGGTGAAGTGGTTGGAAGGGAGAAGGTAGGAGCAGAAGAAGGGCAGAAATTGTCACCAAAGTGTTGTAAAGCCAAGAGCACCACCAGCTGCATTGCTGTCTCAGTGACAGCAAAGAGATGCCTCAGTCTGATCCCATCTCCTCGTGCTGATAAGCAGCATACATGCATCAATATCTGCATGTCACACAACCACAAAAACACTGACTGGAAGGAGCCTTTTGAGATCTCTTGTCCAACCTTCTGCTCAGAGTAGGACTGCTACCAGCACTACATCAGGTCAGCTGTGGCTTTGTCCAGCCAAGTCTTGAAATCCTCCAAGCACAGCACCCCCATCACTTCTAGGTGTCCTCCTCCCATGCTGCACTACTCTTCAGGTGAGAAAACCTTTTCTAACATCCAACCTGAACCTCCCCAGCAAAAAAAAAAAAAAAAAAAAAAGGCAAGTAAAACCAACTCTGTTGGTGAGGGAGACCTTGATAGCATCTGGTTTGGCTCCTTGAATGACAGCCGGACTAAATACACTTACTCCATCGCCAGATAATGGTCAGCTAGCTCTTCTTCAAAATCTCTCGTGAAAGAGAGATCCCAGCATCCCCATAGCCAGCCCTCCCTTTTACACTGAAGCAAATTATTGCTCTCAGGCAGCTCCAGTTGCTCCTTGTATTCTACATAGGGGCTGTGGTTGATGGCAACAGGACTGAAATGGTGGTCTACAGAGCCCCCAGCACTAGTAATAGCAGCATAACCCACCTGGAAACCCTGATTCTGATAATTTTCTTAATTCCAGCAGATAAATCTCATATTAAACCTTTTTCTAACACCTCTTCTGCAAGACAGACAGATATATTTGCCAAACACAACATTACCCTACTGTGAAGGGGAAGCAAGGAGAGGCACTCTGAATATTTGTGTGATTTGGCAAGGAAATTGGTAGTGGAACGGACTACTAAATAAAAGCTGTGGTATAAAAAGTTGAGTCACACATGTGGCTTCTATTCCTCAGTGTTTATCAGGAGGAAAAAAAGCACGTGATCTCCAGTTACCTAACCAAGGGAAAATGAGAACAGTGCTGTTTGCCCATTACTACTCATTACTTTAGTAGTACCAATGCAAAATACCCAATTTTGTGATCTTATTCAGGCAAGAATAAATTGAATTCACTAAAACCATACTCAAAACCTTACTGTTGCCTCCAAGCACACACAAGCTAAAAATAAGATGGAAAAAGGATTCTGCAGTCACTGGTGCCGCTATCTCGAGGCACCTGGCTGAGGTGGCAAAAATGCAGCATTCACTCAAGTCGGTGGAAAAAAAAATGCTTGTTCATTTCAAGGGATTTTGGATCAGGTCCAAAATAAGTGAGGATCACCAAAAGATAGGAGGATAACTGAACAAAACGTACTGTGAGAGTGCCTGGTATTATTACAAACATCCCCTAAGGCTTCTGATAATAGTGCAGGAAAGCTATAACTGTCATATTGTATTATTTTAGTAAGAACAGCCATTAGTCCTTTCTTGACTGCCTGCCAATCAATAAAAGATAAATGCTGCTATGGATTTTTTTCCTCCCTTTTTATACTTTGTTCGAGTGAGCCAATTCTCTTGCCTTGTTGCATAGCGACTTCTAGAGCACTCACCTTTGGCACGTGGATGATGGACGGTCTGGGGATGTGAGTACAGAGTGCAATAACATCACGGCTTAGCTCGTTAGCAGCAAACACCGATGACTCCGCGGTAGCAGACACTGACTGAGCAGCAACGTGGTTGCTAGAATTGCTGCTTGCACGGCTGTGCTTTTCGGAGCATCTGCTGGCTTCGAACATCTCCTCGCTCTCCTTCTCTCCTCTGCGCTTGATGCTGCTGGCTGCTATCGCGGATGGCTGCAGGCACACCGCCGAGATTGCCTCCGTCTTCTCCTCCTCCATGGCGAGAGGGCTTGCGTTGGGCTGGTCAAACGGAGTGTTTTCGTGTGCGTTTCCAAAGCAGGTGAGCAGGGCTGAGCAAGGGAAAGGATGCATCTTGGATGACAGGTTATCGGATCCGCTTAGCCTGCTTTCCACATTCGCATAATCAACAGGCTGCATTCACTTCCAGAAGAGTACCCAAAATGAAAGCCCAGGCATAATGTCATTCCAGCCTTCCTAAGAGAGAGCACTCCCTTTTCGGCTGTCAGGAGCATTCAGAAGTGGGGTACTACACCTCCTGCTCCGTCCTCCACCGAAGTCAGACAACTATCTCCTTGCCACCACCCACTCCTATTGTCTGCAAGGCAGAGAAGCCCAGACACACTGAAAACGTTTGCAACCCTTGCATACTCTTCCTCGGAGCTTTCAGCAGCTAAACAAAGCCCTCAGAATAGCCCCATAACCCCGGCGGGCTATGGTTACAGGAGCGGACGCTACAGCACCAGGCGGTCCTCAATCAATAGTGCCGCAGCCTCAAGTTACCTGGCGAAAGAGGCAAAAGATAATGTAGCCCGAGCTCCCCAGCCATAACAGCATCAACACGTGTATCGGTGTCATCATAACAATAGTATAACTGGCTCCGATTACCCTGCTCAGACATTCATTAGCGATAAAACCCCAAATCGTTCCTCTATCACTGACTTAGATCAAAAAATGTACTTTCAGGCTCTGGTTGGGCTGTTCGTTGTTAGGAAGGGAAATGGGTGGCTGCTTTGGTCAGGGAGGAGAAGACGGGGTGCTGTGCGGGCACCCCACGTCCTGTCCAGCATACAGTCCTACGGCACAGGCAGGATCCGGCCCCGCAGCTCCTCCTGCGGCCGTCCAGCTCGCTCCCCACCACGCACCATCACCTCTCCCAGCTCCTCTCAAAGGCACCCGCTGCTCCTCCTGGCCCCCGCCGTTTCCCCGGGAAAACCAGGGAAACATCCTTCTAAAACTCATCTGCCATCGCGCGGGTGTAAGAGGAGATGTTTCCTTTCTCAGTGTGCACTGGCTCAAGGCTGGCTGTTAAAACAAAAATATGTGGGAAGTGAAGGAAGGAGGGAGAGTTTGTGGTTAGAGCATCTGCCTCCAGAAAATCCCAGTTCCTTCTCTTTCGTGCTGCCACAGGCTTCCTGTGTGATAGCGGAGATGTTATTTGATCTCTATCTCCATCTGTAAAAAGGAGGAGAGTAATCACTTCTTTTTTTCCACCCATTATACATATCCTGTCTCTTTATAAAAGGTTATAAACTCCTGAGGGCAGCGGCTTGCTCTTATTTCCTTTTAAGCTGCTGGTACAAAAGATGTCCAAATATAAACATGGCATCTGCCTGCTAATAGCATCTAAAGAGAAACTTGGGCTTTCAATCTTTCCCAACAAACCCATACTCTTCCATTTACTTTTCTAGCCTGGTTTGTTTTTAGATATTGTTAGATGCTTGTCATACCCTCCCTGTAACTGTGCTTTTCACCTCACTGTAAGGCTTGACATTGAGCAAAAATGTGATATATTAAGAGATATTCATGTTTCCAGTAGCTCATCAGGAACCAAAGTGCAGAAGGTTGAGGGTTAAATTCTTGTTGTGTCAATTGTCAGTGCCCAAAGCAAAACAATCTCAGGTCCCTCATCCCCCATTATCCTCGCAGTTCTCTTTGTACCCCTTCCTAACCTACATCTTGTACATCAGCTTGTCTCCATGGCTGGTGATGGGTTTTAGAAAGGTCAAAAGTGGCCTCCAGCCTGAGTAGCAACGTATTTTGAGCTGCAGGTCTCCTGCTGTCCTGTATCGCTCCCTGGTTTGTAAATACTACCAGGGTGGGGTGAAGACCATACAGCTCCTGGAGTGAGAAAGATGTACCTGGTGACCCAAAAAAGCCTGAAAAACATTAGAAGAGGATCTGATAGTGGGGAAAGCAAACTCAGAGGAGGAAAATGTGCTGAAAAATTGGAAATTCCTTAAGTGAAGTGTATTATCTGTATTATACTCATGGGAGAGGATGATTTTGGTTTGGGCTCCATCTTCGCTAGTGTGATGCTTCACTAGTGAGGTGAAAGCATCAGTACCAATCTCAGTATTCCCCTTCAGCAAGTGCCAGGAGACAAAAGACTCCTTGTGCTGACACACAGCAACTTCCTCCTGCTTTGCATCCACTGGAGTGGACATGGATCCCTCTGGAAGTGGATCCATTACAGAGGGATCCATTTTGCACCCATCCAGATGCCCTGCTCTTCTGCAGAGCACCGTGGGTGCCTTTCTGAAAATATTGGGCTCTGCTTTGGGCAGCAGGTAGATAAAAGGTAAGGTGGTTTTTTTCTCTTAACTTTTAAATCATTTCAGTTCTTTACTGGATCTGACCTTGGATGCTTCTTTCCCTTGGTTTCTAATTTATCAAAGGTAGATAATAGTACTTCTCTGTCTCATGGACGTTAAACACTGTGAGTTGTTCCAGTATCACAGCACTGGAAGCCTGACGGGATCAATCTCTCAGATCAGAGAACTTCAGAAGCAGAGGAAGTACCCACAGGCCTGGGTATCTATTTGAGTTTTACAGACACATTGAGGACCTGTGTCACAGAACAGGCTTTCCCATGGGATTTCTGGTGCCTCCATTCAGTCCTGGGCCCCAGCATGACAACAGACAAGGGCAAAATATTTTCAAGAAACTACTGAAATATTCAGATCCTTGGAAGAAGGTCAGTTTGAGTCTAGACAAACAAAAGTTCAGAGACTATCTTATTTCTTGCAGAGCAAGTCCCCTCTAGGTACATTTCCCTTTACTAATCTTTAGACCTCACAAAAATGCCTGAGAGAAACTAATAGAATCCTCTAGGAGGTTTTTCTGTGTTACCTTCTAAACTCAGCTCTACATTTTGAGTGTTTATGTATTATCCCATGATTGGGCTAGTTACGGTACCGCCTGGGTACTTGATGTCTTAGCACATGAGAATATTGATAAAGTCATTTCACCATGACTGTACTAAACAAGGGAGCTCAGGTGCTCTCAGCATGTCCAGAAAATCCTGGATATGGGTTGCCAAAAGGCTTTGTAGACCATGGTGGCTGAGACTTGTCTGTTGTGGATAGACAGCAGGCTATGCACAGACCCATGCCAGTATAGGTGGCACTGGGCACACACCAGACAGATTTCATGGCTGTGAGAGGTCAGAAAGGCAGGACTAGCCAACCAAAGAAATAACTGCTTTTATGTGGGAGGACTATTTGGTGTTTAGATGGGAACAGTAATTTCAAAGTGTTGCACAACTAAGAATTCAGGTGATCTGACGCACCTTTAATGACACAGTAAGATGTCCTTGGAATTAAAATCATTATTTTGGCAAGTCAGTCAGCCAACAACCTACATTCAATTCTTTCCAGGCCTTCATTGGCCATTCCAGCCTTTCTTCAGCTCTTTCTGAGATTATAGTGATGTTAGCCTATGCAAAGACTAGCTGCATGAGCAAGTCATGATCACTTACAGTCACCATGCAGCAGATGCATACCTGTGTGAAGAGGCGTTGCTCTAAAAATCAGGTGTCTGCTTGTATTGCCTCTGAGGATGGAGGACATTCAGTGCCTGCTTGCTGTGGGAGCCACAGAGATGCTTTTTCAGTCAGAAAAAAGGGCTAAATGCTCCATTGTAACTGTAAGAGAAGTCATCAGGACAAGGGTAATTAACCTGTGAGTCTTGTTCTGAGTTTAGAAACAACATGAGAAAACTTCAAAAGCTGAGAATGTCCAAAATGAACTGGTGGTGACATCTAAGAGATGACAGCCATGAGTCCCAGCAGTCAGACCTGGGCCCAATCTCCTCACAGCTTGGGGCTATTTGGTTTTGGCTTAAGCTCATCACTCTAGCTAATGCTAAAGACACTATTCAAGGTTTATTTCATTCAGGCAGATCTCCTTGCACCAGTCAACCAAGCGTGCTAACCACAGTTTCATGTGCGATGAGATATTATTAGGACAAGTGACAAGGCTCGCTTTATTCTCCCTGAATTTGCTCATAAATTAATGATGAGCTGAAATGTACTGGCTTAACGCCTCAGCAAGCTGGACAAGTCAAGTAAATGGAGAAGGTGAATTTCAGCCAGCTCTTGACCTATCTTCAGTATTATTCCTTCAAGAGAAATTTTTCCTTCACGTGGTTGATACTACACTCTTTTCTCAGCAGGAGACATGGGGTCAGATTTAGCTCAGGTGCCCCACGCTTACAGCAGGGACTAAGCCTAGCTGGTTATCTTACTTTGCAGGAGCCAGTTTTACAGCATGTCATCCTGCTTTGGGGCTTCTGTGTTGCCTCTTCTTTCCTCATCACTGTGCCCCTACGGCAGCACTGATTCTCTAAACATCTCCCAAACCCATGTTTGTCTGGCGGGGGTTGGCCACAGCTCGGCATTCCCCAGCATCTCCTCTTCTTCATCCTGCCATAAACCCCTGCCTGCGTCTGCTGCCTCTGTGCTGCCTGCAGACGGAACATGTGCATTGCACTAAAGTAAGTTTTAGGTTAAATCTGAGCTGGTGGTAATCAGTAGAGCTCCGCTGCCTTCAAATTATGGGGGTCTGAAAGGGTGATCAGAGGAATTAAATCCAGTCTCCTGCTATCTCCTGTACCTCCTTTCAGACTGCCCAAACTTTAGTTTAAAACCAGCTGAGCTTCTGGCTTCTCCTACTTCATATATACTTTCTATATACACATGATATATATGTTCTATAGGAAAAGATGAGTAGGATGTGAAGACAGTGTACCTAAAACATGAAATACAGCTAGAAGCAACTTGGCGCTACTTAGATGGAGCTTAACAGAAGAGAGTTCAGGGGAGAGCAATGTGGATGGCAAAGGGACCAGCTCACAAGGGAAGGTTTAAAGAGCTCAGCTGGACATGCAACAAGAAACCAGTAAGATAAGCAATAAGATAAGATGCTCTGTGTTTATCTGAGAAGCATAGGGATTAAGGTTAAAAAAGAAGCTGATTGTGGTAGCTAAAACACTCCCTAATAACTTCAGAGTTTCTTTCATCTTCAGTTGTACCTGCTATTAGACATCACTGAGGGTAGGTGACTGGGTTAGAGGAACCATTAGTCTCATCCAGTTATGGCAGAGCCTGTATTTCTAGACAGGCAAAATTTAGACTGATTAGCAAAAGAATTTACTTAATAGTAAACCAATTTTTAATAATGCACAGGAAACTTTTTGAGAAGTTTTTTTAACTCATTTTCTGAAATTTCTAGATGTTTTGACACTTTTAAGACTTACAATGTCTCATGCGTGAAGAATTCCAGCTAACTCTACAGCTCAAGCATTCAAAAAAAAAAAAAAATGCCCCTTTTTGTCCCAAACCCCCTACCATTCCCTTGGAAATCTGAATTCTGAAGGTCTTGAGTGAGTCTGTTCAGTGAGCTCCAAAAATCTTTCTCCTGGGAGGCTGCAAAAACCTCCTGCCTTGGAATACCTAAAACCCAACAGGACTAAATGATCGGCTGGAGGTAGTCTCTGAGTACCTCCCTCTCTGTCTTCCCTGGAAGGGTTATTATTTTGCGGGGCTTTGAAAATGCTTATCCCCTTAAGGGATTCATGCTGGCCACTGAGGAGCTGGGAAAAACACGGGTGTAAACTAAACCCAGCTGGTGAGATTACAGAAGGCTGGAAATAAGGGCTAAAGTCCTTTTCAACAAATTGTGCCGTCTTATTGCAGAATGTTTAAAAACAGGATGATTCCCAAAGTTGGATGGATGCATGCATGCGCTCTTAATGTTAAAGAAATTAATTGATCAGGTTTTCTTTTCCTGGCTATGCAAATCATATTCATGTCAAATCAAAGTCCTGGGCCTGGGTGCCAGAATCTTTTGTAAACCAAGTCTTGATTCTGCTGCTGAAATGGGTACAATGGAGACGATGACATTTATTTAGCTATCTTCCAGCTGGGCATGTTACTTCCATCAGAGAAAGCTGGGGAAATCTGAAGGCTGCTTAATAATTTTTTTCTTTCATACAAGTGCTACTAGTTTCTGAGGTGGGTTTAGAGCCTTGTTGTTATAGCTGGCTTAACAGCAACTGAAATAAAACTTCTGTCTGAGCACAAGTTGTCCTTGAGACAGGAGTAGAATCTCTTCTGTTTGTAGTTTAAAGGATTCAAGATTAAAAACCATATTATTGTTCTAAAAATGTCCTTTCATGCACTAATGACACTTGAAGCTTCTGAGCCAGAAGAATATTTTAATATAATTGACACTTTGTAACTGATCAGCTTCATTTGCTTTCTGCTCTTTTCTCAATTACACAACCAGCCTTTGTAACTTTACATTTATAGCAATTTTCAATTTTTTACTCTCACCCACTGATGCTAACATGGCGTGACTGCGAGCATTATGTAAAACAAAAGAGCAATGACAAAATACTTCCTTAGCTTCAATGATTTCACTTCATAGAAAGATTTCTTTTGAATTTACAAATAAGCACTCTAGCTTCTGTGCAGCCCTTTTAAAGTAACATAGGCCTGCCCAATGGCCAATTTTTAGTAATCACTCCAAAAGGCAGGTGGCCTTCAAGGAATAAAAGAAAGGGGATTATCATCTTGTTTGTGACTTAGAATCATAGAATGGTTTGGGCTGGAAGGGACTTTTAACGGTCATCTGGTCCAACCCCCCTGCCACAAGCAAGGACATCTTCAACTAGATCAGGTTGCTCAGAGCCCCGTCCAACCCGACCTTGAATGATTCCAGGGATGGGGCATCCACAGCCTCTCTGGGAAACCTGTTCCAGTGTTTCACCACCTTAATTGTAAAAATTTTCTTCGTTATATTTAGTCTAAATCTACCCTCTTTTAGTTTAAAACCATTACTCCTTGTTCTATTGCAACAAACCCTGGTAAAAAGTCTGTCCCCATCTGGAAGAGGCTGCCCAGGGAAGTGGTGGAGTCACCATCCCTGGAGGTATTTAAAAGATGTGTAGACGTGGTGCTTAGGGACAGGGTTTAGTGGTGGACTTGGCAGTGCTAGGTTAAGGGTTGGGCTCAATGATCTTAGGGGTCTTTTCCAACCTAAATGATTCTATAATTCTTTGAGTGCACAGACTACTTCTAAGATGTCCATGAAAAGAAATTAAATAAAGCAAATCAATAGGCTTAAATTTGTAGTTAGGAGTCTGCATTTCTACTGGAAAAATTTTAGGAGGGCCACAAACTGAAAGAGGTTGAGTTTTTTTATTTTTTATTTCCTAGAAGGGAATCAAGCTTCTGGTCTGGTTATTCTCTGTCCCTCCCTGTAAAGTAAAACCCAGAAACACACACAAAATATCTGTATAAAAGTACCTGCCAATAAAGTATCAAAGACTACTACCCAAAAGACAGACAAAAATAAGACTGTCTACACAATAGGGATTAAACATGTTTGTATGTATCAACTATGACGCAGGCCCTTCCCTTCTTCAGTAACAGAACTGATGCCATCCTGTAAATGACAGTATTAAATGAGACTGGTGTATGAAAACCTTCTGCATTTGCTGTAGGGGTAGGAATGAGGATGTTAAATGAGGTAGCAGACAGTAAGATTAGGGAAGCCGAATGTCACTTCTCTGCTTGCGGAGTTCTGCAGTTTGGATGATGATCATAGGGTATCTCCAGCCACATGAAAATGAATGATAAATACATACTGCTGCTCTCAGACTGAATGTAGTGTTATACAATGAGTATTAAAATATGGAATATTACTCAAAAATCATGCCCTAGTTTTCTAAGGATGGTAATCTCCTCTTAGAAGATGGTTTGTTTACCTTCTCCTAATATTAAAGCTGTAACATAATAATAAAAACATCTCATAATCTTGCAAAAGTATATAAGAGATATCGATTAATCAAGGTCTGTCTAGTGAGAGTACCCTAGAAGCATCATGACAGCAGTGATGATTTCTGGGATATGAATGACATGCACCAATATCTAAAAGCTAAAATCTAAATGAAGAAGATTAAAAGAATTATTGAAGAATTATTCATGAAGTGAATTGGGGAAAATGTGGGAATACAGGATGAGGTACGTAATTAAAGACCGTAGTGTATTATATTAACACAGGTGGAGTATACATGACTGCATTATAAGGTCTTTTAGTTGACTTGTGTGTAATTGTAGTTTTATGTGTGTATGATTTTTTTAGAACTGGGGCAAACAATGAAGGAAATCCATCATAGGACATCATGTTGACACCCACATCATCCACTGGAATATCTGTATCTTAACATTTCCAGCACAGATTTCCTCCTCTTAAGCTATTTCACAGAAGATGAAAAATTCTAACTGCCATGTAGACAAGTTCTAAAATTTTAATTGCTGTCTGAACGCAGAGGACCGGTGACGCACTATGGTTTATTGAAGCACTCTTGCGGTTATAGACACTTCTCCTAGCTACCCCACCCTGCTCCTTCTCCCTCTTCCTCTATCCACCACTGACTTCTTTCTCTCCCAATTTTCTCCTTCTCTGTGTTCCTTTAATACCGTTCCCTCTTCTTCTTTCTCTCTTCTTGTCCCCTACATTTCTTCGTCCTCAGCATTCATCACTCGGCGTTCCCTTTCTTCTCCTTACTGCCAGGGCATGGGAAGAAGCAGTTTCCTAGCCCTCAGCTGGGGCGTGCTGGGCTGCAGCTGAGAGAGGGAGCAACTGCAGGGGAAAGTCCTGCTTGCTTCCAGCTCTCCTGCTCGAGGAAACGCTCAGCTGTTCTGGGAAGATGGAGCTATGCTATCCCATAAACACATTGCACTTGGAAGGGGATGAAACCATCCCTTGAAGGACAACATCTTTAGCAGCTAGATGAACACACATGCGTGACCAGGTTTTCAGAGCTTCCTGATGTAGCCAATTTTGGTCAGCTTTCCATAAAGAAGGAAAAGGGCCCCATGTTAACCTCCTCATGATATTTCAAGTCTTAATTCCAAAGAATGGAAGTGCCAGAACTTGTCAATGACACGACTGTAACAATTTTATGAGAACTGGCAAGACAGTTAATTTCTCCCACATCTTATTCTCAAAAACCTTGGAGTTATTTTGGCTGGAATAGTTGGGGGCAGGGAGGAACGTAAGCTTAATTCTGACAACTGTATTAAATAGTCAGGACATCTGTCATGCTGTTATCAACAACAAAAACATGATTTAATTATGACAAACGCTACCTGCACCATTTACAATGCAAAAGTGTGAAAACAAAGCAGTAACTTTTTTCTTGTTCCCTGTGGAAAAAGGAAAATACTTCCCCTACCCGACCCCCCCCCAAAAAAAAGCAAGTGGAGGCACAATAAAGTCTAATAATCCTCCTTCCTTTGGCTTTTCAGTTCCATCACAGCTCTCCAAATTATGATTTATGTGCCATTTTGTATCTGTTGTTGCTTTTTTTTTTCCCCTACAGGGACATAGGTGGATAAATTTGGATAGGAAACTGTATCCCTCAAGCCAAGCTGAAAGGTTTATAAAGCTGCTAATAAAAGTTTGGGTCAGGGCCTAAATATCAATCATCTGCTCATTGTCTTTTTAAACGAGCTCAGGCATTTTCCCAACCACTCCCAGCAGGTCTCTGCCACTATTTTAAACTAAGATTTCAGTAATTTTTTTTTTTCCTGTGTTGACCTCAATAATTTTTCTCTCTCGCTCTCCTTACCTGCCAAATGCACCCATCAGGATTTTGCCAAAGGCTATCTGCTTTTGAAGTCAAGAGGAATTCACTAATCATGAGTGTCAAATCCACAATAAATGCCATCACCATATGGTATATGCTGCTATTGGGAATTATCTCAGAAGGCCTAGCTGTGAAAAGTCTGGCTATATGTTAGGAGTTTTTTATTGCTAACTTTCATAACTCACGTCAGGTCTTTCAGTTTCTGTATTCATTGGCTTAAGCGAGTGCAACTGTTTCCTGAATTTATCAAAATGTTGTCAAGATCCGTTGATCTCTCTTCCTCCGTCTCTCTCACAGAAACACATTCAAACACATATATACACAGGGGAATACCATACACAGTGGCATACAAATCCAGCAAAAGAGAAGCTTGTAAATAAATAGTATGTCATCGTGCTTACTCAATAAATTCCTGTGTGTGTTAAACTCATGATAAACATACCATAACCACTGATGAAGGCTTTACAGCCTCCTGTCCCACCGCACCATCCTGAGTGTAATTCTGTAATGCATAGGAAGACCTAAGTTTGAAAAACTGAGCACAGAATTAGCTCCCATAAGGGCAGGGTGCTGACATAACTGAAAAATAATTAAATGGAGAGCATTTGCTTCAGCTAAAGAAGACAATATCAAAGTGATGTACCTCTGTGCCTTGTAAAAACTGTGGATGTGTACTGTACATTTAAAGTAACAAGAAATCTACCTTTTTTAAAAACTTGTCCAATAAAGAATTAAAAAATACATCTGTGTTTAAACCCCTCACCCTGTAATATTCTCAACAAGAAGTACACATAAGGTTAAGAAAGTCCTCAGAAAAACATGCTTTTGTGATGCAAAGAGGTAAAAAGAAAGAAAACAACATTTCAAAATTTTCATATATCAACTTAGTGATAGAGAACAAAATTATTACCAAACTAAAATGTCAGTGCCATTTCAAACACATGGGGCAGCTCTCTCAGTTTTCCCTGATGCTCTAGAAAGGTGTGAGTGTCTTCCACGTCCCACGTCAGCCCCAGCAGCCACATGGGAATGTCTCCAATGGGCCTCATGGCATTTCAAGTAGTACTAGAAGCCTATGTGCAGGCAATGACTCCCCCCTAATTTATGTATGGTATGCTAATAACCTCTAGGAGCAAACTGAAATAATAATTTAAAAACCCAGTTATATTTCAGAAACATGTACCCCTCCACCCCAAAAAAGAGAATTTAATACTGTCCCTAGGCAGAAATTCATCCATTTTTAAGGCTTCTGTCATGTGTTTCTAGGAACTTTAGGGACAACTGAGTTTCGTTTCCCTGAGTAATAATACAAATGAACTGCTGGCAACATCACTTCAAAACAAAAGTGGCAGAATCAGAAAAACTGATGAAAAGTTTACCTTTATAGGAAAGCTTTAGTCTTGGGACATTTTGTTTTGACATTCCAGTCACTGGAAGCAACAGCATCGCTAAAGATAACAGGCCGCAGGCATGTGGTACTTGGGGAGCTCTCATTCTGCTCTCTTCTTCTGTATCTTCGTTTGCACTAACGTGAAATATATTCCCGCTTTTCAAACAATCCAAATTTAATCTGGAAGCAAAAAGAAAACATCTGTAGATTTTTTGCATTATTATACAAATCATAATATTGAAAACAAGCCAGACCTATCTTTAAAGAGTAGCTCATTTAACATGTTTGCTATGAAAGTATTTGTTCCTCTAGTATAAATCAAAATGTTGCAAATCTGTTTCTTTAATACTAAACTTACACTCTTTGAGGTTGGAAAAATATGTAAACTTTGCAAACACCAATGTCTAGCATAGCTAAATTTTAAGCACAATTTAAATTAATGCAGTATCCACAAAAAGAACTTTTGCCATTCAAAAGTGACCATGGAACTCATTAGTTCATACCGCTCCTTTGGATATCTTAATGTTTTATAATTCTCTCTTTATCTCAGTACAACAGCTATTGTATGTTTATGCTATGACTAGAATAAACTGTAATATCTCAGATACCATGGGCGTACAAGCTGAGTTAACAGTGAGTACATACCCATCATAAACTTTCATAAATAAACTAAGAAAATTGGATAGAGCAAGCAGTTGTGTTTAGGTTTAATAGACAAAAGAGCCAATGTGGCTGATGGATTTAAATGTGCTTTCAGTATGCTGTTTCCAGCAGAATAACTGCCTGAATTCACCCACCAAAATGTCCTATAAACTTTAACGAGTGGTTCATGCTGAGGTCAATAGGCTGATACGGGACCTTGTTAGCACAGTGTGCATCTAAGCCAGCTTTACAACACTTTTCACTTAATAACAGTCATTCATATTCCATAAATCTTAAAGTGTTTTACAAATGAAAGTAATTATCACTGTCCTTATTTTCCCTATGCAAAACCAGAATAATAAAACTACAGTGAACCTACTTCCTCAAGGTCACACTGCCAACCCAGTAGCTGAACAGAAAGCAGAAACAGTTCTCCTGGAGTCCTGTTTGCACCCAGTTACAAGGGATCCCTTTTGCCCAGTAACTCCACTTTTGCATATGAAATTATTTGAAATGGCATCCTGAGTTCTGAAGGCAGAATTTGATGGTTAATAATTCATGGAGGTCGGAGCATGAAAATATCTGTGAGACAAGATCTTTTCCCCTGCAAGTTCATGATACCAGAGGTCAAGGGAGATAGAGAAATGACAAAAGTCAGTGTTTGAGCAATGCTGTAAATCAAGAGCAAGTAAATGTTATGGTTAGTAGCAAGATTAATGGCTCATGACTTGCCATGAAAATTCTTTTCTGAAAGGTACTGAAACCGCTTGATTAAAAGAGTAATCCTAGTGCCCACATCAGCCAGCACTTGCACAGACATCAAGGGAAAGGCTCCTCCTGAGCCCGTGAGAGACCCAGCACAACTCGTGGCCCTGGAGCCGCTCCACAGGTCTGGCACTTGAGCTGCCAGAGCACCTCTGCGAGCCGCCGAGGCATCCAGAATCAATTTAGCACCTCGTGAGGCAGGCACTGCATCCTTCCTGGCATGAAGGGACTGGAAAGAGGACCCCTTCAGTTCTCTCTGCCAGAGGAAACCTCAGATGAAGCTGGGGCTTTCTGAGCTTCCAGACCTTCTGCCAATAGCAAAAGACCAGGGAGCGTGCAGGAAGGGTGTGATGGGGAAAGAGAGAGAGGGAAACGATTTGTCAAATGCCCGAAGCATCCTTCCTATCGCGGAACACTGAGCTTCTTTCTTCTCAAGCCCTTCCTCAACACTCACATTCAGTGTCTGAACGCACTAGTTTTGGCCAAGTGCCATTACATATTCATGAAATGACATCGAGAGAAAACAAAACAAACGTGACATGGCTCTGGTTCATCTTTCCCTTCCCTTTATTAGAGTATAGGATCCTGAGAGAAAGCCCTTACTTCTTCCATGCCAGTACATCTATTAGTGGTTGGACTAGGAAGGGCTGCTGTTGACTAGATTATCATAGGGTTATATCACTTTAAAAAAATCTATTTTGGGGGGAAGAAGTGCAAAAGAAGGGGAGGGAGGAGGGGGAGGACTATACTAAGACAAGAGACACCAGCCCTGTTCATCTTCAGCAGGACGATAGAGACAAACCATACTTCAAAAAGAAGCAATTAAAAGGGAGCCAGTCTCACTGCAAATATGCTGAGAAGTCATGGCTTGAGGGTCTGGGCCTCAGCCAATAGGGATCTCACCAGAGGATTTGGGGCTCATTTTCCTGAAGTAAAGTACAGTGAAGGATCAGGACTAAATTTGCCACTTACAGAAAAAAACAGATGCCTGAATGCACTGTCATTTGCTTAATTGATTGAGGACTAGCACCAAACTTGGCCCTTTGGCCATACCTCACAACCTCATTTGTTCATGTAGGTTTCTTTTGCTAATGGAAACCTTTCTTCTTTTTTCTTTTCTTTTTTTTTTAAATTTTTTTCTTTCCCCTTTTATTTGAATAATGTCTGTGAAAAAACATTTGCTTTAATTCCTGACACAAGGCAGTTAGTTTACACTGGAGGCAGCTGCTCTGTGAGCTCGAGCCAACCCTGTCTTGTCCTAGATTCATTAGAATCTGGCCAGATTGTCACATATATTTTTAGTTTATGATCATCTTCTAATACAATTCCAGCTTCCACACAGGGTCCTTCCAGCAGTCTAATGACTAGCTCAGGTTAATGAACTTCAGACCAACTAACTGGCCATTAATCTTCAGGAAATATCCTTCCCCTCTGTAACATGTGCAATGTCAATCAATGTCCTGTGTTGAAAAAAGCCATAGTCACTCTGCTCAGAAGTAATCAGGCCCGTGAACAGAAATAAAGTATAAAACCTAAAAGCAAATCTAACTCCCCCATTCTTTCCTCCCCTCAAAAGTAAGAAGACTTTTGTCAGAGGAGGAAAAATTATGGTTTCCTTTAGTTCTTCGATACTTCTGCTAAGCACCAACACGCTATAAAGTTTCCTCATCATGAACAGACCCAAAATAAATGAGGAAAAAGAGTTTCAGAAGAAAAATGCTGAGGCTAAAGCTGCTTTCCCACCTTGGCTTCAGCTAGGAAATATCTGCACTCTGTTAATTATCACCTGTGAGACCGACTGGGGAAGGAAGCTATGCATACACCTCGCTGAAATAAGGGTATTTCCAGTGGAATAAAGGAGCTTTTATTTGCCCCATGCGGGGGTGGGATGTGTGATGCTGAAGAGGGGCCAAGGAGCCTGGCTCCATCCTGCTAGGACCTCCTTGCAGGGCTCATAAATTCATAATGGGCTGTAGGTTAAAACTGCCAAAAGACAAAATGTTGATCTGCTGGTGTCCTCCCATCTTGCCAGAGAGAGGTGGCTGGACTAACTGGCACATGCGTGATGTCACGTCCCTGAAATGAGGTGTCACCTCCCTGCAATTGGTCAGATTCACCAGAGCCTATAAAACAGATTGCTCCAAAGCTACTGTTTGAAACAAGAAAACCTGGAGCCAATTTACTAAACATAATTTATTCCAGGCTCTTTATTGCAATAAACAGAGCTCTTCAGCCTTCTCAAACACACAGACAGTAGGGAGTTCTGTGCTTATGGGAGTTTTTTCAGATCATCTATCTCAAACTTATCTAAATGCAAAATCTCACATTCACAAATACTGTGTAGGTTTCTGACTTCTCCTGGCATCATGAAGTCCAGAGCTGGAAGGGCTGTAACCCACCTGCAAACACACAGCTTTTTAACAGTAGTTCATGTAACTCCGTTTAATTCCATAACAAAAACCTATACAGATTGGATGACAAGTTAAAACCTGTCTCCAGCACTTGTTTTCTGAGGCCAACTTAAAATTTGAAATTTTGTACTCCAATAAAGAAGAAAATGAAAACAGCCTGCAGCAAATACAGAAAAGGTGATTAACCAAATGGTATGACTCAGTTATACTGAATCTAATAGCAATGTTACAAACTGCAACTACTGAAAATCTAGAGCAACCTTTAAGTTGGCTCATGTTGACTAATAAAAGCTAGAATAATGCCTGAAAAATGTCTGATGGTCACTATGGACTCATAAGTTGACTGAATAAGTTACTTAGGCCATTTAATCTCAATATGTAAACCACTATCTCTGATGTTGGCATTTTTCTTTCTTCTCCTCATCTATCCCTGTCTGAGATCTTGGGGTTGGTTTTTTTTATTTTTCCATGGAGTGAGAAGAGAGTAAAAGATATCCATTGCAAACATCAACTAAATAGCATGAGTGGCCTGTTAGACAAACATACTGCTTTAAAAGATTTAAAACTAACCATCCGCAAAGAAACAAAAAGTACTCCACCTACAATACAAATTTATTGAAAGGTACATTAGCTCTTTACTCATATTGTACACGTACTTTATACATATGCATACAAATTTAAAGCATGTTACTTTAACTACAAATCTACAGGTGTATGTTTCCAATGTATTTACCTGTAGATGTCTCACTTATAAATTATCATACATATTCCAAAAGAAAAGTTACTATGGTTGTCTACTGCGTGGTTCAAAACTGTACTATAATCATGAACTCGGTATTGAATATTCTGTGTTAATAAGAGAGAAATCTACAAGCATACATGAGCCAGATTAGTAAATCATAAAATAAAATAGACTAAAAATAAAATTACATCTCCATACTTACTTAACATTCTTAACTTACTTCTTAAATAACAAAGATGACATTCATCCAGAGCACAACGAGACTACGTTCTTGTACCCCTTAGATAGATGGTCTGTTGATATATTATTTGGCAGAGGAGGCTTTTCTCTTCATTGTGAAATCTCAGTTTAAAGCTAACTCCATCCAAGAACTGGTAAACAGTATTATTCATCACTATTCTCCCATTTATTAAGTAGCTTTTGTGCTGTTTATAGTACAGCAAATGTTCTCTTCCAGGATTCTGAAAAATACTTCTTTTTACAAAAGCCCCAGATCAGTATTACATCACTTCCCAACACTAACAAAAATTACTGAATAAAAAGACAATGGTACAATAAAAAAAATTACGTGAGCCTACAGTAGGTGAATTTTTTTGTTTTATTTTGCTTAAATCATTGGGTTTCATATGTCTGGTTTAGATAAGGTTTTGCCATAAAGCAAACACAGACCTTGCTGTTGTTAGATACCCAGATGAATACTAAAGACTCATATGAAGCATAACCCAGCTTATAATGAGTTTTACAAAGTTTTACAGGCTTTATCTTTACTGAGCTCCTCACAGGATTTATACCCTATCCATTCAACACCAGTAGTCTGGAAGGCAAGAAAAATCTCTGCTCTGTTTCCGACTTGAGTCAAATAGAGCAAAGAAAAATTAAGGGACTGAGAGACAAGGAGGATGCAACTGATGGAACAAAGAGCAAAAAAAAACCTGTTTTTATTGCAGAGAACTATCTGATAATAAATAAAGTTCTCCAAAGTCTAGAAAATATGTTTGAGGATTACATTGGATTTTTGGTTCATTAAGATAAAGACAAACTCAAGCTAAAGTAAAAATGGTGACTAAGTGAAACATGAGAGAAGAAGAATGAACTCACTTATTGGCTTTATTTTTTATAGTTTTCTGCAACTTTCTGAAGCTAGTTTACTGATGGAAGCATTTGTAAAAGGCATGTAGTCTGTTTGGAGATAAATACTGGTAAGAATGGATAACTGTATAGAGTTTATAGAGTGGTCTGTGTCACACTGCTATGAAGAGCTTATCTGACCATGAAATTTAATGTCAGGCACCTAAAATTATACACATAGGAAATGAGCACTTTATCCTCAAAAGACATGGGGATATTTTTCAGGTCAGTGTCAGTGGGGTCAGGATTACACCCAAAGATTTTACATAGACATAGAAGTAATCCTTTCAGAATGTGAGATACAGACAGCCGTGAACACAGACGTGTTATATATCACTAGAAACAGTGATTCTGAGAAGTTTTATCTGTGGCATTGTATCTTTTGGACGTAGAATGCATAAATCCAAGACTGATGATAAAACAAATGCTGCTCTGTAACCCTAAGTCTTTGTATATTGTGTCTCCTTAAAAAAGCAAAAGAAAATCAGACCTATAGTTCTACATTCTATAGCCTGTTTCTCAAGCACAGTGTCTATTGTCCAAGAAAAAGGATGGGATGGAAAGCAACTTGTCATCTGATAACAATATTGCAAAGAGGAGGTAGGCAGGAGCTAGGCAGATAAATAAAATGTCCTACCAGTCAGATGTGTAACTGATATCTTCCACACATAAAAATCTACATGCCTTTCATTCTGAAGTTAGATGCATATGCATCTCAGATGGATTTTTTTCTTTTTTTTTGCTGGAAGGAACTGTGACTTCAGATGTTACATCTGTAATAACAGCTTCCCATAGGCTCTTTATTTAGAATGACATGAGAACACCCTACATGTCTGATCATTAAAAAAAAAAAAGAAAAAGAAAAAAACACAAGCCAAAGAAGAAAGCAGTGTATGGCACGATTTAGCAACACATAAGAATCAAAAGGAACCCTAAGCCAAACCTCAGCATTACATTATTTTAAGTACAGCGTGTTTCCCCAGCAGACCAAAAAAACCTCTCAAGCTATGAAAAGTGATTTTAAGACAGGGTTTGTAACTTTGGTATCCAAGAAAAGAAAAAGGCAGTAGGACGCAAATTCCTAGAGACATTAATGAAAAGGTAGACTAGATGAAAACCGCTTCCTGCCAAGTGCCGTGACATCTGAAGTTTTTCGAAGAGAGCCAGACAATTTTCCTCTGAAATGTCTGTCACCACCTGCAGCACTTGGAGTGGCTTGGCTCAGCTCTGAATAAAGTAGACAGGGAGAGAATGCATGCAGGAAGCTTTGCCTGTGGAACAGCCTTGGCCTGCTGTTGAGAAAATACTGAAAAGCCAGAAAAGTGTCATGATGACCATCGGAAAAAAGAAATGCTCATTTTGGGGAGACCTGCCTGAACATTTAACCACTAACAGATTGCATTTGTCCCTCTAAAACCTGAATTAACCCCAGGCAGCACTGTCAAGCCAGCTAAACCACTGACCCTGCAACTACCATTCTTTTGCTGGAAGAAACATATACGCACAATGGCCAGCTCAAAGGAAGGATTACAGTCTCTTTTTCACCTCCAGGAATTCTTGCCAGTGTTTTGCTATGGAAAAACTGTTCTCTGTACCTCCTTTCATAGGAGACATTCCAATATCCACAGGGCTGGAGCATGAGTCTGCTAGTAGTGACAGTTCAACTACCAAAGGTCTGAACTAGCTGGTATTTCTGGGGCCACCAGTAACTACTGGCAATGGGGTATTTAACAGATTAGTTACATGTGCAGACACTTGCCCTACCATGTATTTTGCATGCTTGTGAAAAACCCAGCTTGGTGGGAAGGCAGTGTAGCACTCTGGTGAAATTTGTCATGAATCAAGTCCAGGCTTCTAGGCACGATACAGCAGCAAGACAAATAAGAGTACATACTCTGCAAGCGTATAGCCAGCAAGCTATCTGCATGGATATATCTCTAGATGCAAGTACGTAGGGCTCTTCTGTCCTTGATCCAAGCAATCCATACCTAAGCCAGCTCCCACTGTTGCATGGCCCCATTAATTGCACAGTATACAATATATTACACATTTCAGCTATACGTGCATCAGAGGAACCACCAACCAGCCAACTCCGTGTGCAGGCAGAAATACCTTGGTTCTCCCAATGCTAAGCAGCCCATCCATACAATCATAACCCAGCAGACCCTACTAAAGGAAAACCCAACCAGAAATACCCCAAGACAAACCCTTCTCAAAATTGAAAGAAATAAAGGAACAAAGATTTACATTTACAAATAAATTTATAATGTTAATTTCACTTCACAGCAAATGCTTTATTATGCTATAAATTGTAGCTAGATTTATCTGATGTAAGCAGAAATGTACTGCCAACTAGTTTGGAGTTTTGCTTAAATGCTTGTAGGCACTCACAGATTCCTCAGATGTATCTAAAAGCTGCCTATGAGACTCTCAGAGAAAAATAGAATGGACAGGCAACTGCATGTTGTAGTTGGCTTCTTAATGTAATTAACTATTTTTGAATTATTTCTATTGTATTAATGTTGATAGGATGTTTCATTAACTGCCAGTATTACTTAGTTCGTTGTCAGCTGTGTAGTATCTGATCTGGTAGTTTTCAAAATAATTCAGGCTAATACAGTTTAGTGATGGTTTAAAAATGTGTACTTCATATGACAGCTGGGCTTTGATCAAATATGTTTGCTGTATATCCAATGGCATATTTTCATAGAATTCCTTTCATCGATGTATGGCCTCATTATTTGATGCACTGTCAGTGAACTCGGTACAGCACAGTCTGCAGGGCTTTAATATATAAACTACAGTATAGAGAGAGACATGCTGGAAGGATCTTAATTTACACTTCCAACAGATTTTGATTTAATAATTCATGACTATACATTTGAACTCTACTGGAGGAGGATTTTTTATATCCATTGTCCAAGTAATTTTGGATTAACATTTTGTGCAGCCAATATGTAAAACAATTCATATGAACATGAACACTGCAGTGCAGTGATCTGTGTTGGCACATTAACCTAGTTATATTGTTAGGCTGAATGCACTTTGCTTTCTTGTAATTTTTTTAAAATGTTTGATTTCTTTTATATTTGGAGGATGTGTGACAGGGAATCAGCAGAGCTACTGTAACACATCCCATCTGTAAGCTTACACAATCCACTAACTTAATGTGGACCTATTCCTCTTGACGGGTTTCCCTCAGGTATCACCACAGCACCCGACCAGTTTAAAAGCTTTAATGCCTCTATTCTCTATCCTCCGTCCTTGCCATTAGGAGTTAATTGCTTTTTTTTTTTTTTAATGTTGCCATAGGAGATGACTTCACTTACATAAGGTCACACCAGCAGTTAGGACCAGTACCCACATCCCCTCGACATCCAGGCAGTGCCTGAGTCACCCAGCCACCCTTCTCACCAGGGACTACAGACTGCTGGCTGTGATTCCTGCGGCGAGATCCATGACTCACATACCACTTCTTCCAGTGTTTTACTCTTGATTTAAGCCCTTGTGCAAACTGCAGAAAATTACAAGCAATCACAGTTTGATTTTCCATAAACAAGAACTTCACAGAGCTGTGTAAGGAGTAATGCATGGCCAGTGTGAGTTCAGACGGCAGGTTATCAAAGCTGTAACACTCCTGTGTTCACTGATCACCAATTTTACTATTTTCAAGGGTTAGAACATGCTGCTATCAGACCCTACAAGAACTTTCTGCTTGTGTTGCAGCAGAAATCAATTTATATTCGGTGCAATAGAGTTGTTTTGCTAGGCTATTTTTAAGCTGCTTTGTGAAGGGTGCTAGCATGACAGTTCCTGGAATCTGAAACAGCCATACGAAAAAGAAAACAAGAATTCAGGCATCACCACCTCCATTCAACGCAGAACTATTTCCACTTTGGTTTAAAACCACAAGAACTTTCCTTTGTCTCGTGAGGACAAAGTGAGGACACAGAGTGCACAGATGAATCAATACTTCACTGAAAAATAGCAAAGCTATTTAGACAATTAACCAGTTAGTTACTGGGGAGTTGCCATAACCAGAAGATTAATACAAAAAAGGTAGGATGCAAAACTTCACCTCTAATTTCCTTTTCCCCAGCGGACACTTGTCCCCTAAGATGATTAGGCAGTCTGGATCTTGAGGGAGTTCTGAGGCTTCATTCCCTACAGGAATGGTCAGCACTGGAACGGGGGCTCAGAGGAGTTGTGGATTCTTCATCATCGCAGACATTTGAAACTCGACTAGACACAGCCCTGAGCAACCTGATCCAAAGCTTAAGTAAGTCATCCATCCTTTGAGCACAAATGGGACCATATGACCTCCTGATGTCCCTTCCAACCTACATTTTTCTATTAGTTCTTTTAAGAGCTAATGGACAGAGGAATAACTGAAGTGAATCACACATTGAAGGTCTTCAGAAACTTCCAACACCTTTCCACTGATCAGCTTAAGGCTCTGTCAGCCATCAAATGGCTTTGCCTACTCTTTAGTGATCACCCTTGTCTTTCCAAGAACTCTTCTGATGAGGGCAATGCCTATCTGATCTGGTCTAGAAAGCTTTCCTTTTATAAAACTGACCAAAAGCTGCAGTATTTCAAGAGCTGATTCACAAGCAGATCATACATCCCTGTACCAAGAATAGTAATGTGTGCATAGGACAAGTGAACTACACACAGAACAGTACAGATACTGAATTAGCTATATAACTTGATCCAGTATCTCAAGGCTGCCAGATATTGTTCACCCACGCAGTCTTGGTTTGCCCATCCCATGAGAACCAAACACAGAACTGAATGTCAGAATTATTGACACTGTATTTGAAATAATGTTTTTGTCTGCACTGATGAAACAAGAAGGGGATTTCTTCCAGGATTCCCCCACTGGAGCTAGAAGAGGAAGCTGGGTGAGAAATACCACTGGATGGACTGCTGACACCCAGACCAAGCCAATGAGTTCTGCTCACCCAGAAGACAAAATATCAGCAGTGTATTCCAGCCTGACCTCTCTTTTCTGTCCAAATTAGCAACTCCTTCATGCCAGTCTACTATCTCCCAGTTGGATCAAGAAGTGGAAGCCACTGTAGTTACTACATTAAATGCTTCTCAAGGTTGTGGGGAGAGAAATGACTAGAAAGGATTTGGCCTCTGTGCTGTCTTAGCTAGAAAAAGGGATGTGGTGGACAAGATTAAGTTGTGTTTCCATAGCCATGGCTCAGCAGGTGGCAAACATCCACCACAGGTGCTTGTTCTACAGAGGATCCCACTCCCTGGTAAAACTGGCACCCCCAAGGAAACCAGGGCTTGAAGACATACAGGACTCCTCACGTCAGATGAGTCTTATGTAAGTTTATGAAACCTCTTGGGATCATCATGATTAACTATCTTCCTTAAGCTCTTCCCCAATGGGCTTTAGTGCTTTTAAACCACTGACCCCATGAATTAAAGAGGTGGATTTCTCTTTTCACAGCTGTGACTCAACACAGGGAGGAATTCAGAGACATCTGAAAACAAAGCCAGGCAGAATTTAAAACAAAATCCTTCAATGACAGATTCAGAGAGTGATGGCTGCAGCTGGAGCTTACAAATATAACAACTAACTAAATCAGCACGCATTATACAAAAGCCTTACATGGACAGACCCTGTGAAGGGCAATTTCTTCACAAGGAACCAGAAAAACAGCATTACTAGGAATAGAGCATGAGAGAAACTAGATATTGGCGGTTCAAAAGGAACCTTGGTCCATGGGTCCTTCAGCAAACTAAACGGTAACCACTCTAAAATGAGGACATAGGTAATAACCTGTTAGACAAATTAATCCTTGATTTTTTATTTATTTATTTTTTTAAATCTGCAATGCAAAATTGAGATTCCTATGTGTGGAGAGGAATAAAACACTAATAAGATGTAGTTCTTAAAACTTATAGAATGCCTTTCATACATTCTATTTAAAATACACAGTAACTAGTACATACATTATTGAGTCTTTGCAAAGGAAATGTATTCCTACTATACCAGTTTCACAGCTGGGCAAGCTGATGCTAAATGTGCTCAGTAGTCATCCTAGGAGGACTTGAAGTGAATAAGGAGTGGAATCAGATTATATTAATTAACAGTTACCAATGCCACTATCTTAAACATGATATGCTTCTTTCCACCCAGTCGAGTGGGCTACCTGAAACACAGTATATCATTTGTAAACAAACACATACAAGTGGAAAGATAAACTCTAGAAAATGCAACAATTACCTTGGAGATACTCAAGCATGGAACACAGTTACAGAGGAATAAACCTATTGACCATTTTCACACAGCACTGCAAAAGCAAACCAACAAAGACTACTGGAAACTCTGCTTCCTTGTCTGCTCAGCTGGGGTATGTGACTCGCATTAATGGCACAGGGAATAACGTACTTGCACTCAGACCGAGGACTGACTGATGTCAAATGAAGTTCAACCATTCATATTAATGGGGATCAGCATTTGTCTGAGGCAATGGAAGTCTCTTAGACCTCAGGGTCATGAATTGACAAGCTATCGAACTTTTTCTCTGTTGTGCTGACCATCCTCCATCCTCAGTGAGCTCAGCTGTCTAGACCCTTAGTCCCACCACAGCTGCTTTGTGCTCCTCCGGAGGCACCGAAAGCACTCATCGCTAATTCCTTCTGCGTAATGCGCAGTGCAGGGCGAGGTCTCACAACTCCCTTTCTAGGACACGCAGAATAGTCACATTTCTCCAGAACCGGGGAAGAACACAGACACATACATGTAAACTGTGAGTTTTGCTATTCTGAAGGTCTGTGATTGACTAAGACATATGGTGACAGAAGTGCCATTAATGACAAAAAAAAGCGCCCACTGAAAGCATCAACTAAAAAGAACACAGATGACTAGCAATTTGTACCAAGACAATTATTGCTAAACTGCTATCATCTCATGCCATTAATAAACTGGGAGGAGGCAAAAAGCAGTTTTTCTTTCAGATGGACTTTCGGGAAAAATACCTTCTCACAGCATTTTTTCTTGACAGGTTCCAGAGTATCTATAAGCTTGTGGGTTGTAATCACTCTAATGATCAGCAAGCAGTTATTTCAGACAGCTGATACAAGTCTGTTGCTGATATCATCTGCCAAAACATTAAAATATGCAAAGAAAAACATTTCAGCAGAATTTTGTTCTTCTTAATATTAAGTAGAGCAATTTGGGGAGTAAGAACAGTTATAATTTTCACCATCATTATTAATACTCATCATTTTAAGAACAACAATAACAGCACAGATAACCATGACTTTTTTTAAAACTTTTTTTGCAACAATTCTGCCAGAGGCAAATTTAAATTGTACAGATGATAAGAAAGTAGGCCGTTTCCAGTGACATTTACAAGTTATAACCCAGCCCTGGCAGTCAGGACATGCAGAGTGAGTCAATTCAAAAAGCCCACTCAAACTTTGGCATCTCTATTCCTTTAGAGGCACCTCGGCCACATTCTTGTTTTTCAGAAGTGCTTGTATAAACATTAAAAAACACAAAACAATAAAAAGATAAGAATCCAGCATGCAAGGCCAATCCTAACAAAGGATGAGACAAATGAAAAAACCAAGATGGAAATAAATGCCTTATGTGCATAATAAATTTCAATATTATGAGTCACTGAATTGATTCATGAACTATGAATTGACCATACCCCTTTTAATTGTTCCAGATAACAATCTCCCTTCTGAAAAAGAGGAACATCTTTAGCAGACATAGTTGCTACAGCTGATTGTTTCTTTGTTTATCAGTAGTATATGGGTACTGTAGTGCAATTTATGGTACTTAAGTTTGGCAACAGGTTTAGAAAACAGCACGCAGGACATAGGAGATGTGCAGCTAGATCAGCAAATGACTTCTGTACTTGTACTTAGTCCTTGGAAAATTACCAGGAGAAATCACCAAGAAAACAATGCAAATCTATTCCTCACAGTAATATAAGATGAAATGGAAAAGCTAAAAAAACAAGACTGCAAACCTATGCAGTTAGTAACTGAGAAAGTAATCACGTTTGAGCTTCTTTCAACATTAAAGTTGTTTCTCAGTTTGCTTTCCTTAGCAATATGTATCACAAAACTCAATACTGATTTTCTACGTTTAGCAGTTCTGGGTTCTCTCCACCTTCAACATTCATTTCCTGTTCCAGAAAAACCCTCTCACACAACAACTCCTTCCTTAAATAAGAATACAGAAATGTTTGTAATGGCAAGACTGAAGGCTCATCCAGTCTAGTAGTCTGTTTTCAATAGTAAGTGTAAGGAAGAATAAGAATAGAACATTTATATATGATATTTCCCCACCCTTAGTGCTCCCCCTTCTTTCCATCTATTTTCAGCTCAGGAGATTTCCTGAGCCTATTGTGGTCTGTCTATTTTGTAACCCCCAAGTAGATATCACTTTCAAGTACTTGTCCAGCCTCCCTTTGAGCCCTTGTGAAATTCTTGCATCTGCAACACCATCTGGCAAACAATTTTGTATGTCTGCTACTCAATGTGTGAAGAACTATTTCCAATACCAACAATTCAATGTGACAACGTATTCATTTCCCTTCATAAACCACCACCTTCATAATATTAGCCAGAAAGTAGATCCCACTAGGCAACAAAAATAAGAAGATTCTGATTTAGTTGTGATGATCATCCAACTGTTTTAACATGAGAGGCATTATGCAAGCTACCTCATTATTTTACTTTGTATAATAGACTCACAGAGTGGCTGGGAAATTAAGAGAAAATTGGTCAGAGAAAATTAAGAAGGTGATAGTAGTGGTCAGCTCCAATGAGTGTTTGCTGCTGAAGAAAACTATCTCGCTACGGTCACTGCACAAGACGAGATGTAACATTTCACAACTAAATCTTTGGTCAGAATCCAGGACCAGATCCGAACATGCAACCAAAGTTTTTGCCAAAGCTGGCAAATACCCGGGTGGGGCAAAATCGTAGCTCAGAGCAGTGAGAACAAAACCCTCCGGGTTTCACAGCCAGCAGCGGCTCAACACCAGCAGCAGAAGGTGCCCGCTCGTCCTTCTTGGCGAACACCCGCAGGCGGTAGGAGGGGACGGCGTGCCAGTACCCCGCGCTTGGGCAGCTCTGCCACCCCTCTCCCTGACAAGGCCCTCTGCTTCTCGCATTGCAGCCAAAGTCATTTTTACTGTACCGAAATGGCCAGGTTTTCCCACGTCCAGGACTTTTACTCTCATTATAAATGGAATAAAAGCAGGGGGGACAGGGGTTTACTTTTGCACAGATTGATAATATACCTTTAAAATCTTCTGTTCTCAAAATTGTTAGGATAAACAATTTAAGAAATATATTTTAAGATTTATGCTATAAACTGACTATATGGAAATACAGTTATAAGCTCTATTAATCTTCATGTTTCAAGGTGTGAGCACTGTAAGGAACAGCATCTTGCAATTTAGAACAGAAATATTGTGAAGATTTATGCCTTCCATTCAAACATCTGGTCTTACCCACTCTTGGTGCCAGAATGGCAGACTGGATTACTGTTTATTCCAGTCAGGTGTTTCCTTGACTCCTGGACTTTATGTTAAGACATGATGAACATCTTACTCCCACTGGAGAATTTTTATTCTCATGAAGTCGATAGGTCAGAACCTGAATTTACAGCTCATGAAAGGGATTCCTTATTTGAGTTTGTTATATTCTAGTGGATCAGTAGACAAATATAAATACTAAAAAACAATTGTACTTTATGTACTCCATACTTATACTTCATACACGCATAGTCATTAATTTAAGGGCCTGTCAGAATATGGCTTCTTTAGCAATATCCCACATAGTGAATCATGAGGGGTAGTAAATAGCCAAATGGGTTACATTGCACAGAAATACTGTAGTGAGCCCCATAGGAAAAAGTTCCTTTCCTTTTACAAAAACAAAGTTTTCAACTCACTCACTATTATAAACTGTTATTCCAAAGGATCAAATTAGTTATATTTACTTACTTAGAATTAAAAATTATTTAGTTATTTTGATTATATCTATCAAAAGTTAAGTTTCAAGATAAGTTAGTATCTGCAGTGGATCATGATAAAGTAATGACATTTCTGTCATTTCCTAGTGAGTTTCAGAGCTGTTTCAAAAAATACACATACTCAAAAGTTCTCTGAATTTTTTTATCAAAAATTAGTATTAAAAGGGTGACAGAAAAAATTACACTTTCTGAAAAAAATTCCTCATTAAGTTTTAAAACAGAAAAGTTACACCTCCTTTTTCAATAACAGCTACTTATAAGATTTTCCAAAGGTAGCTGCAATTTGGCTTTGATCCTGCTATTGCAAAGTGCCAGAAATACCTAATTATAGCAGTGAAATGTTGTGTGCACCAATACATATGTGTTTGTCTGCAGTCTGCATGAGCAATTGAAAAATATCCAACATACACACACAGCAAACCACATAATTAAAGTTACTCTTATGCAGAGTGAATTTGTCTTTAAAGTAGAAGATAATGGAAGGACAGCAAAGATTTCTCAGTACTAAAACATAATGCTTCATTTGAGGAGTAATCCCTGGAGCACATGGATGTTTACCTCACTCTGGGCAAGCTCAAGTGCATGGACAGACAATTACAGTGCTTCAGCTGATGGATGAAAACTTGTTAAGCAGCCGTAATGCAATGACATTCTTTCATGGGCTTGCAGACTGCATTTCTATATTTTCCTCCCTGCCAACAAAACTTTTGACTCCCAATTATTAAATGGCTAAAAAACACCAGCATGTTCAAGGTTAGAATGCCTGAACCTGGATCCACAAAGCACTAGAGACTGGTAAAAACTGGAATGTATGTCTGAAGTCTCTCCATGTTTGGCAGGTACTGTGTCTGAAACCACTCTGCCTTCAGAAAAATAATAGTAATTAAAAAAAAAAAAAGATAGACAAGATTTTGCAATAGGAAAAACACAATACAGTTAGGTTGCATTGTTTCTTAGATGAATAATGGCTGGATAGCAGACTTATTAATATGACCAGCTGGTTGAATATGATTTAAGAAAAATTTAAAAAAATACAGACATAGACCTTAGGTTACTAGTAAATGCTGGTAAATGGCTTCAGAGAATTTCAAAGTTTTGCTTTGGGAGAATGGCAAAAGGAGAAAGGATATTGCTAAAGCTTCACTTCCCACCACTTTTATACCACCACCTCTTGTCAAAGTATAGGGCGCAAAGTTCTGAGACTGATACTTGGCAAAAGCACAGCTTAAATTATTAAAAAAAAAATAAAATCTAATAGATGAATCAGGAGTTACATTAGCTTTCTTTCAGCTATGTTTTAATGTTTCATCATTTATGCAGCACACAGCTTTCATTGCTTTGGTCAATCCTGCAGAGGCTATCGAGCACCTTCAGTATGGTGACTCTTCACTTATCAGTGAAATCTGTGAAAGCTGAAGGCAGTACTTCAAATTAGTCATTAATCTTCTAGGCTTTTAGGCTTTGTATAAAAATCTTTTTTTATAATTTCATATTACTAGGTTAGGAAAGTTAAATACAAACAGAGAATATACACTGTACTGCTTTGTATGTAATATGTGAACTCTAGAATCTAGAAATGCCCACTTTTCTGTATTTCTTTCATTGTGTTTGGCCCAACTTCTGGCTGCCAAAGTAAAAGCATCTTTAAAGTGATTTGCAATGTTGTTACATCCATAATAGTCTAAGGGTATAAATGACACAAGATGCACAAAGTAACTTGTGCAGACTCAAGATATAGGCATACAAGGTATGTTTATGTGTGTCTTGTTCCATAGGGAATTACTGTGATTCACAGCAGCTGAGTATGACTTTCTGGCTTATTATGACCTTCTTTCTTAAATATTAAAAATAGAACGCATTTTAGAGGTGGGGTTTTCTTTCTTTTTCAGTGAAGCAGAGAGTACCAATCAATGGTCATCTATATTTTTGTTGGCATAGCTCTGTATTTCACACAAGAGACTTTTGATATCAAAGCGTGTCTGACATATCAAAATTCCTTCAAATACTTATCTCTTTTAATGATAACTACAGCTGCACTCAAAAGCTGCTGCCCTTGGTATCACTTACATTCCCACAGGAATATAAATCTCTGAGAGGCAAGGGTTTAAAAAAAGTATTCTTCTCAGGGCTCTGGAGAAACACACAGCTTTATTCTTTTGATGCTGTGTAATAGTATTATTGGGCTAACATGCTGAAATATATGTTCTTTTTTTTTTTTTCCCCTGAAGCTTATCCACTCTCACATTATTAATCTGAAAACAGGCCAAAAGAAAAACCAGACATCCAACAAATTCAGAATTCAAATACTGTCATTTGGGCCACTGAACATCTTCAGTGGAAGCAATTTAGTCCAAGGCATGGGAATATTGAAAAAGAAACACTATGAAGAGACACTACTGAAAGCTGGTTGCTATCTGTTTGAGGTTGAAGAGGATCAAAGCAAATACGAAATTGTCTTGTAGATGAGGTAATAATGTACCTAGTGATCTTGAAGTAAATTGTTTATATATTCACATTTCTGTATTTCATTTTAAAAGGTGTTCATTTAAATCCCATGAGTAATCCAACAATGATAATCACAAAACAGTAATAGAAAATTAAATTTAAAAAATCTATTCCATCCTTGAATCAAAATTATTTCTTTCATCACGGTAATGCCATATCGTTTTTTAAAACCTAGTGACTATATTTGTTTAACTTAATTCATAAGTCCCTGGTTATCACTGTAAATTTACTCATACGTAAGTTATCTAATGTGCACTGCTATAGCTGTTTGATGTATATTTCCAAACCCAGAAAAAAACTAAGACTTAGAGACACATCAGCACCTCTTGCAGAAATGTCACTCATGCTATGAATAAAGCAAAGCTTAGAAAAACATCATCACCCAACAAACAAATAGCATTTGCTGAACCAAACACATGTGTCTGGAGTTGTGCTCCCGAGCTAATTGGAGGCAGGCTCTGGTGCTGTACCGCAGGGCGCCGCAGTTGAGAAATCCCTCAAACCGGTCATGCAGAGTTCAAGGCTCCGTGCAACGGCAACCGCTTCACGCTGGGAGCGGGAGGCATGGCAAGAAATCTCGGAAACCAGACTGGGAAACGACGCTGTCATTTGTCACGGACGAGCTCGGCGATGGGAGGAAGGCGGCGAGAAGGACGGGGACCCGAGCGAAGCCGCCCATACAGCAGCCAAGTGCCGTTGCAAAGGGCGACCCCCGGTCGGGGGGATAGCTGGGGCTGCCCTACAGCGGAAGAGCACTGGGGGAGATGAAGGGTAGGCAAGAACAAGAAGGGGTTGGGCCTCCTCAGCAAACTGGGGGCCAGCACCTGTTCCCGCAAGCGCTGCCCCCAACCACCACTGCATCTGTATTTGGCTGTGTCAAGCGGGACTGGGGCAAGCCTAAGACTGGGACACCATGGCTATCAGTGTGGGAAGGTTTGTTGCCTCTTGTTAGTCTTCCTCTCAAAAATGGAGGAAAACCTATATGAAACAGAAATTATTCGCTATTCAAATAGTAGGAGTTGAATGGGAACGTGCATAGCCACAGCTGGCAGATAGTCTTATCCGAGGACACTATCAAACTCAGTTACAGGACACCCAAAACCTCTATGCTCATGTTAAGCACATAATTCTGACATTTAATTTAGAAAGCTAGTGCTGGAAAATAATTAGCTATGACTTCCCGATACATCTGAAGACAGAGAGAGAAAAAAAAAAAAACAAAAAAACAACTGAAGGATCTTAGCCACTCTCAAAAACCTGTTCTAGTTTTTAAAATTCCACAGGTGCAAGTAATGAACTAAAGGATACATTCACTGGGATCTGGCCCAGTTTGATATCCTAGTTGGAGGGCAGAAAAGTTTCGAAACACTGCAACAACCCCTCTCCTTCTTTCCTGTGTGTGAGACTAACCCCGACCCCGAGTGTATCTTCCAGTTCAGTCTTGTCCAACATGTGGTTCCAGGCAGGATGTTGCCTGTAAAACCCTCATGCATTAATTCCGCTAATTGGAGCATTCCAAATAAAGGCAGAGCTTTCAGCGGGGGACCAAAAGGCAATGTTGCCTTTCCAACAGTAACATGTTATCAGCTAGAGCCGGGGCTGGGAACTCACGCGTTAGAGAGGTATCGAGCTAACAAATCTTCACAAAAACCATTTGACCTGAGCAGTCAAACCGATCGGCCAAACCGCGGACCTTGATTTATCCATCCGGCAGCCCTGTTCAGCTCTGCCGGGTTGGACTTTGCCCAGTACCACCAGTGGCAAGCTGCGGAGCACCTGCAAAAGGAGCGGAGGGGCAGGGAGGAACACTTCGGACTTGGTAAAATAGGTTTAATAGAGTTGGACGTGGAAAAGGGCTGAGCTGATTACCCTGTGTGAACTGACTATAGGAACAATACCCAAACAAAAGACAATCTAACACAACTGCCACAACAAAGCCAGTTCTCAAAGACATCTGACAAGGAAATATCCTTTTTAAAAATTCTCAGGATATTAACAGCATATTTGTGTGTTGTATTAAGAAAACTAACGTCATGACAACAGCTCAATTTAGCACAAACAATAGGCCAATAAATACAATACTAGTGCTTTAAAATAATTAAATAACCATTTGTTCTTGCATTTATGGTGCTTCCAAATACTGGCAGAATTCCTTCAAATAAACAAACAGCTCTTTTTTTTTTTTTAAATTTTTAAAGATTACATGTTGGCAGTAATTTAGGCAAATCTGGACGTTTGTTCCATTCATCTGAGGTGAAAAAAACAAAGACACATTTATCACATTGCATTTTCACTCTTAGAAAGCCAAAACAAGGGTCCTCCAGGGAACAAGAAGTTTAATTATAAACTATTACTGCAAAACAAGATAGATTCTGGGACATATCTCTGGGAACACATTCAATACACTAAGCCAATATAATCTGAAATGTAATTTTTTATTTTTTTTTTTTAATGCAGGACCATGGTTCTTTTTTTGGTGTAGAAAGAAAAAGTCAGCAAAATAATGATCAATGACAGATGCACAAAGTTTCTTGCAAAATAATGTTCATAATACAGCTAGTGATTCTTCAGAAGCACTCACAAGAACAGAGAAACACAAGCAGTGTCATTGATGAGCAATCCATTTGTTTATTAAACTGTGTGCTAAATTTGTGCTGTGCAATACTGAGAAATTCTGAAGTATAAAATAAGAGTCAAGGTGCAAAATAACATTGCCTTCTCTGCACTATAGGTTTCAGTTTCCGTTCCTATGGAGCTTTTTATAATTGTTGTACCAATTCTCACAGCAGAAGCCTCTTAATGAAAAACAGAATTATTCCAATAGTTTTTTCCTTTTCACCTTCCTCACCAAGAAAAAGTAGGAAATTTATTCCAGAATCTTCCATTTGAAATATTTCTTAATCACACACGATGCATCATATAGTTGGTTCATTACTGTCCACAGAAAATTCCCCTAATAGGAAAAAGTATTTGTAAATAAATAAAATATAAATTAAAAAAAAAAGTTGAAAGAAGTTGTAATTCTCCTACAACTCAATGAGGCTACTTAATAAGGCTGCATTTTAGATTTCCATCGTGTAACAGAGAAGAAAATGAGTTATGTCAATAACACTGTCAACAAGGTCAAGCCCCATAGGAATCCCTATGAATTCCTTCTAAAATCCTGTGTAGATCTGTAAACTATGTCATGATCTTACCCACCACATCGGTGAAGCATGGAGCTTATTTTAAACAACCGAATACTGACAGCCTAATTCTGTTTTCACAGAGATGAACTGGATCTCCAGAAAGGCACACAGCCTCATAACACAAGAGGTGTCCATCAGGTAAATTGATTCTCCTGCGCAAATGAGTTGCAGAAGTAAACATGAAAGCTTTGTACTGAATCTAATTTAGAGAAAGAAATATTGAAGATTCCATGTTCTAAAATGTACACATGACATAAAGATGAAAGTTAATCAACCTTTTCAAAGAAGATACATTTCTACTTAGATCAAATATATAAATTGGTAAGAATACTATTACCCATGGTAATACTATTGCCCATATTCAATATCTTTGAAGGTTTTCAAGACCCTTGAGATCATGCAATTTCTAAACATGATAACATGAAAATGCATTTTTTTTGGCCTAAATCATGATGACTGATACTTTAGAAAAGCTTACAGTTGCAAACAGTGATTATCTGATTATTCATTCTTATTGCCCTTCTTTCTTTTCCCAGTATTTGACTTCCTTGTATTTTACTGAATGTCTTCACATTTTTAGTGAAAGTAGCAGAGATTCATAATACAGATTTATAACAAAGTCTCCACTATTGAGCTGTATCAGAGTAATGCAGAGAGTAATCAGTAAGGGATACACTGGCATGTGTCCACTGACTCCACTGAAGTTGCACTAATTGGGCAGAAAAGGATCATGACCATCATGATGCTATAATATTAGTGATAATTGTGTTCACTAGTACACAAATATTAAATTTATCATCTTAGTTCCAGTTCTGAATTCTTTTGACAGAATAATTGGTGAGCACATTCTTCAGATAATTTGAATGAAAGTACATCTTGTCTTTAATAAATTTAGTGTGAAAATATTTGATAATATCTCTCAGGTTCAGACTCACCTCCATTCAGTGTAGGTACCTGAAAAGTAGAAGCTGGCAGCCTGGTCACTCAAGGCTACATTCATAACCAACGGGGAGAAACAGTAACCAACCACCAGAACGTGAAACTACCAACCTGAGCTGGTTAGCACCTTCTGCTGACTCTAGTTAGGTATCAGATCCTATGCGGGAAGAAAAAATGTAGGTCTAGGCGATCATTTGTTTCTCTATTTGACTATACCCAGACGAAATACATGCATCCAAAACCAACAAAAAAACATTACTAGAAAAATTCCTTTTGCTTCTCCTGTTTCAGATCTATGTACAGTTACTCCCTAGGTAATGCCTTTCGCCGAGTATCATTTGCTGAACCATCATAAACCCCTGACATGTCTGAGCATGGTCCTCTGTTGGAGGAGGTAGAGGAATGAATCCCTCCGACGGTTGTGTAGCAGGCTCTTATCCTGCTACTAAAAAGGAGAAGTATATTAGCGACGTTAGGTGTACATGTCCTTATTGCAGTAGTGTTCTCACTTGGGAGGAAATGAAAGAAAATGTCATGCTGCACAAAAGGGATTCCATGATAAATGAAATGAGATTACAAGGCTAAGGACTGAAAAGTTACAAATGTCAGCACTACAGCTGGAATGTGATGGCAAACAACCTGATCCTGCCTCTCACAGTAAGTCTGTGAAGCAGAAGGAAAACAAAAGAAATATTTTACTAAGCTTATTTAAAAACAACAAGACAACATTTCTATTTCCTTGGTGTCTATCTCATTCAGTGTCCACTCTGCAGGAATGACCCAGAGGTCCTGAGGAACACATGCTTTCTGATTGCATGGTTAAAAAATGTAGCCTAGTGCATATACACTAGAGAGTGGGAAGGAATTAAAGTGCAGACAGTTATCCTTTGGGATGCTGCTAACGAAAGCACTTGTAAGTTATTTCTCATCGTTTCCAGTGTAGGGGAGCATGGCTGCAAATCACTGAAAACTGACATATCTACATCTCTGCTAGTGCTTTATTATTATTAATCAAAATGAAAATACTATTTTCTTCTATTATCTGTACAGATATTGTCTCTGTATTCAAGTAGTTAAAGAGAAGCCTGATTAGTCCTGTACGCTATTAAGGGGCTATTAATACTATATCCCTGTCTCCTCTTGTCTTCCAAAGCAGTGAAGTCAGTGGTTGTCAAAAATCAGACTAGATGATAGAATTGCCATATCGGGTACCAGAAATCTTCTGAAAATGTGACAGAATATTGCTGTCCTGGAGATACAGGAAATGGGATGGGGAACTTGTCCCAGTCCTAGATTAGAAATTAAAGGTAAAAAAAGAAAATTCTCTTTTTTTCTCTCTCCCAAGCTTTTTTATTTAAAAAATTTGTAATTCTTTTCTTTATATATATATAAATTTGTAAATGTAACCAAAGTAAACTGATTCAAGGAAGTGAAAACATATCACTACTGTTTCTGAAGACCCCATATTAGTCAAACCACCCACGACTAGCTTCTGATTCTACCTCTGCCACTGAGGTTTGGGTAAAGAGGTGAGCAGCTTTCTCCTGGAAGGTCCCAGGATGTTTCACTTAATCTTCCATCTCCTACTCTGGGTCTCACTCACATGTTTCAGTTTCGCTCCCTGTGTGGCCATACTGGGAGCACTCACAAGCTAAACCCACAGGAAAAAAACAGAGAAGAACAGGAACCATGCAAGAGCCTGCCTGGACAGATTGAGTAATGCTCCCAATTTGTTAAGCGCTAGAAGATGACTGAAATTCCCCAGTGTTACTGTTTTATCATTCTTTTGAAATCATAACTTAATGCTTTTATTCTTTATGAACTAGTGCACTAAACACAGCAACTTGATGGTGAAGTATTAAAAAACCATTAACGTAAACATGTAATAATAATAATGGAAATGTACTGACATATGCTTATGATTATTGTTACAAATGCCTTTTGGGAAGACCATATCGAATCTTTAAAATCTATCTTTAACCGTGGCCCAAAATTCAGGGTTCTGTTAAACACATTCAGCCTGAATCTTTCTGACTCCCAATGTGAAGAAAGTATAGGCTTTCAAAACAGACTGAGTCTGGCCATAACACAACAGGATCAGAGACATACTTCTGCCACAAGGGAAAGCACTTCAAACATCAGGGTGCCAGTCTGTCAGCACTTATCACTCAGTGGGTTATACTACCTCTCCAGCAGATTCCCCTTCCAAACCTATACTTCATCACACTCCTGACCTTGCTGCATACGGCCCCTTCAGCAGAGTTCAAGTTTGTATCGTGTAAAACGTGGAGACTTTATTCACCGCTTCTCATTATCATCTCAGAACTTGGTTCACTGTAAGCCAAAATTATTTACTCTGCAGTTTTGGGGACGTTCATGGGGGAGGAAGGGATGAAGAAAGGTCTAACCAAGAAAATGTTATGCTGCAAAGAAAACGAGCAAACATGCGCCTGTTCATGAGCAAATGACTCCTTCTGCGCCTGTTTGGTGTGCAACTTTCCGTCCAAAAATGGGATGGAAACTGAGACAGCCTGGCCATACTGTGCTCCAGCTAATAAAGTGTTTCAGATCAAGAAAAACAGGCAAGGCTGCATCACTCTGGCCTGCATTGTATGGACTCTTTTTTTTTCCTTTGAAACATTCCATTTGCTGTTCAAGCCAAGACAAGAAAAGAAACATTTTTAACCTTAAGGGTCTGACATAAGCCTACAAAATTAAATAGCCAGGGCTGAAGTGAGGCACGTTTTACAGTTCTTAAGTAGCTTCCCTTTGTTCTTTCCTTAACGGTACAGTTATAGTCAGGGAAAACATCACAAGCTGCAAGCAAACAGCAAAAGCAGATTCAACTGCCTTTATTTGCATTGAAATCTATGCAGGTCAGGGCCACATGGTACTAAATACTCTACAAATAAAGAGCAAGTGTCAATGCCTTCCCTGATGAGCTTACATCCAAGAAGATAAAACAAACAAAAGATGGGAGGAGGAAAAGCCTGGGTAATTACAGGAATATGGTACAGTCACCCCGAGTGCAGCTCTTACTTGAGCTTCCAGACCCCAAACCTAAGTCTTTATCAATAAATATAATGTGCCAGACACTATTTGGAGATCCTGAGACAGCGCAGCCTGGCACTTCTGTCCATACAGCTAAACCTTCATTCCCTTCAAAACTGAGTGGTCTCATCCATATTGCCTCCTGGAAGCCCTCCACATCCCCCCAGCTTATGATAAGGCAGTTTGGAAATGTGCTAGTTGACAGGAGCAAAAACCAGTCCAGTGAGCACGCTAACAAATATCACGGGCTATTGCGGGCCAATACCGTCTTTTGGCCTTGTTTAACTTGCAAATACAGATGTGACCCATCTGTCTCCCCCCCGGTCTGCTTGAGAGTCCCTGCACCCACAAGGGAAACGTGCCACTAACACCATCAGCCGAGCAAGATAGGCAGTCTGTGACGGAGCCAACAAAGTATCCCATCAAGTTTTAGCACTTAAAAAACTCTGCCTTTCATTGTGTAATTTCTGTAGAAAATACAAGATGTGGCAAAACCACGCAAAATATGCCAAGAGTGTGAATACAGACGTCCGAATCAGGCTAACATGGCCATCAGGTAGAAATTAAGAAGGGAAGGGGATTCTAGGTTTTTTGAGGGTGTAGGCAGATAAATTACGAGTGAAATCTTTGAAATCTAACTCTGGTTTTAAAAAAGGTAGTGCTAGGTTAAAACATCAGCTGGTTTTTATGATCACGGAAACTCTGTTTTCAGAAAAGTTTTGACAAACTTGGAAAAAAACCAGCAAACAGCTGATATCCACTTTGGTGCACACAAGTGTCCTCCTACAAAATCCTGCTCAGGGGCACGCTTTTAGAGCAGAAGTTCATCAACTTCTCCACGGATGTTCTTAGTTCACCTCCCACGAGATACAGACCTCAAAAAGGAGAGGTGATAAAGCCACGCAGGCAGCGCTGTGACAGAGGGGCACTACCGACCTCCAGTACTTGTCACAGCCCTCGTGCCACATGTCACCACCTCTTCTCTTCTGCCAGAGGACCCGTTCACAGAGTCACTCTCAGCTGCAGTCAGCGTTGGCTGGTTTACTTTACGCACCTTAAGTTCAGTGCTGCTGTGCTTGCGGGAAGTGGATCTGCAGGACTGAGGACAGGAGGCTCGTGATGAAATGAGAATGGAAATGGGGACTAAACTTTTAAGATGGTAGGGTTACAGACAAAGAAGGGTATGTGATGAATCCCTTGCTCTCTTCCACCACATGTCCAGAAGAAGAGATTAACTGATCACACTTAAGAAATGAGCAAAATTATTGGTAGCATTCTCTTGTCACATTCAGAAGATGAGATGCCTAATTTTTTTTTTAATCAAATCAATTCATGAGAAAGAAAAACTAAAACAAATAAATAATCAGCATGGATCTTGGAAGAAAGAGTTTCAGGAAATGTTTTATGGCAAAGAACAGCCCTTCTGCCATCCAGCTGTTTGTTTTGTTTTAACAATTCATGAGAGTTGAGCTTCTGCAGCTTCTTTTCTTTTTGCTATTCCAAAAGCCTCGGGGATGTTTCTCTTTTAATTTTGAGCTCACTCTTGAGCTGGGAATTCTTTTCCCAATGTGTGAGTGTGAATGATATGAAGGGAGATTGCGCAACTGCTCACCTCTTCTCTTGCTGCTCAAGTTATTTGCCTAACTCTTCTTGAGAGCAATGAAAGAAACCTTTTTCTTTTCATGGGTTTATCTGGATCTGTGGAAACCAAGGACTCTTAGTCTCCCTACATGCATATATAAAGTCTTCTGCAGAACTGAAGGACTTTGTTTAGTATGAAGAAACTCTGAAATCAGGAGCCACTAGTTTGTCTGAAATAGAAAGAATCAGGAGTCTGACTTGCACAGTTCTCAGCACTTATGCCTCCAGGGATTCTGGACTTCCAAAAAGCTAACAAAAATAAATTATACAGTGCCACAGAGAAGTCCTCCTCTTCCAACCTGGGTAGAAGGACAGCAGGAAAATGGCCACCACGGCTCCAGCTAAACCATAAAAGACTGGTGCAGGTGCTACAGAAAGCAGATACATAAGGAGGTTTATCTTTGTTTTCCTGCATGTGTATACTGTGCCTGTAGACACAATTCTGGATTTAATAGGCCAAAACCAACTCTTTGAAGTAAGGCAAATGCCTCAGTCTCTTCAATTACATTCTCTTTGATTTACTTATTAATGTCATTTGTGACGTGACATAAAAGCACTCAGAAAGCTGTTATACTCCCTTCAACAAACAGCCACCCAGATGCTCAACAGCCATGGCAGTGATGATCCTAAATCAAATCCTATGTGGTTTTCCTATATTAAATACCATACACTCCTGAAGCACCGTCAGTGAGCAACAAGAGAGATGACTGGCTCCAGCAGCCACCAGCCACCAGCATGGAAACCCATCCCAGTAGCCACCAGCCACCAGCATGGAAACCCATCCCAGTCCACCAGCATAGAAGCCCATCCCAGTTAAGCAGCAGAGACTGGAGATACTACCTCTGCTCCACGTTTGCAACAGCATGTTTTTCCAAAGATGAAGGTCAGAGAAAATAAAAAAGAAAAAAAAAAAAGAAACCTAGTTTGACTGAACCTCTGGCACTGAAACAGGCTCCCGTGTTGACAATTAAGAGATTCACTCCAGCTTGCTGCTTCAAAGCACTGCAACCTAAGTGAATTAAATATATTGGACAAGGGTTTACTGTCAGGGATGTTGCTTTCCAAGCTCTTGCTGTGATTGATATCCCAACGTCTGCAAAAGCGGTTAAAATGAATTAAAGAAATACTGCAATTCTTTCATCCTAAATTTAATAATCTGAAAACTAGGTGTCGGTTCATTTACTTTCCATTTACAGTCATTAGAAAAAAACAGGCACTTCAGGGACCAATTACTCCCAGCCACCACAGACTTCCTGGACGGGGAGCTGAGGTGCCCCCTCTCTGCTGATTACACAGAGAAACTATATGTGCATCTTAGTTGAGATACTTAGAGCTTGCTCCTTGGAGCCCTCGATTGGGGTTACCAAATGGACATGGAGCTCTAACAGGTGGAGTCATTGGTCAAATGGAAAAGTACTTGCACAAAAGGATTTTTAAAATGAAAGTGGATCAGGGGCCTGAAAGTGATGACTACAATCAGTTTCTCTCAAAAAGCATCTGAAAATTGGTGCTACAGGTCCAATGTTTTGCTGTCACAAGAAATGAATCCTCAGTGGCCACTGACTTGTCCATTTCCATCTTCCAAAACCTCCCTCAGCAATCCCATCAAATTGATTGCAAGGAACAATTATCTACAACTATGCAAGAGCAAATCACTACACCTTCATGACTCCAGGCTGAATGAGAATAGTAATACCTCATTTCCGAGGTACATCTTTGTTCTCTAACATATTTGTTAACTTTTTTCAGAGGAGTTTTAACTCATGCTGTTTGTACATAATGTGTAGTTTAGTGAGGTTCTGAGTGCAGATGAACTTTACAACAATGTTTATAATACAGGTTATAATATTAATAATAATTTCTGTTGTGTATTGCTTTTGCACACCTCAAAAGCTGTCTGTATCATTCAGTTAAATTGTTTTGCTTAATCTGATCCTACCTGGTGCAACATGAACAATCAGTGCTGTGTCAAGAGAGAGGAAGCTGCTGCAACCCCCTGGGTTATTGCAGCTATTGCTACAGCTGAAATTTGGTCTGATTGCTTCACTTCAAAATTTTTGGCTGTTTTTTGCTATTAATCTTGGAAAGCCTCCAAAATAAACCTGATAAAGTCCTGAACATCACAAAAGATGCATTCTTCCCCATACTTGTAAATCATCTTTGGCACACTTCCCGATTTTAGTAATTATAGATTTCCCCCAAGTTCCCTGCACATTGCCCATAGATACAAGGCTTTGCATGATCTGTCTTCTAATTCAGAAAACTACAGCCAGCTATTGCATGTACCCCACATTAGACAGTAGAGCAATTCAATACTAAAGCACTGTTTAGGTCTCTGTATGGTTTTCTTGATGGATGTTACACTGCTGATCTATTTTTATGTCTTATTTATACTGGGATAGTGCCTAGAGGCCCCAGTCAGGGGCAGGACCCCATAGTGCTGCACACACTATGAAGGAGGATACAAGAGCCTCTCCTCCTTGCAGCTTATAGTCTAAGTATATAATGAATGACACCAGAGGGATAAAACAGTCAGAGGGAGCAAGAAGTGAGATGGTTGTTAATAACAGTAACAGGCAGAGCACAACAGCTACTTCGCTATATGGAGGCATATGGTGTTCCTGTCACAGCTGACTGTTTCTCTCTGTCCTCTGTATCGTGTTTTACCACCTGCAGTGACCTGTGGACAAGCATTCACACACAGAGTTGTCCCCTGTGTGTCTGAAGCACTGGGCACTTGGAAGTGTATTTCACTGCCCACGTCAGGCATCTAGGTGAGATTCAGAGGATATAAACCAGAGGAAAGAGGTAGGTGCTTACAGAGGATGATTCAGAGCCCCTGAATTAGGGCATAAAGCAGATGGTGTGAATGCATGTTTGGAGTTACTCATGGGAAAGATTAGGTCTTTGGGGTGTCAAGGGAGCCAAGCAAGAAGCTGGTCTCAGTGCAATTCACATAATCTTCACCTTTATTCCCTTACACATTGATAGTGCAGGATATATATATCTGTGTTTCCGCAGCAGGAACAGACAAGAGTCCTCACAGTGTCTAGGAACATAGTGCCTAGTTCAAGCCCAGGGTCTCTGAGGAACCAGCAATAGGTGCATCTCCCATCTAACTTGCTGACTAAGTCTCACTCAGGTTGACCATGGGCTTGTAAGCTCATAGCCTTGTGACCCAAATATACCTCTCCAAGTAGGGAGTTCTTATTTCATGTCCTGATTGATGTGAGTCAGGATTGCTCCACAACCAGATAAAATCCCCATCGCATTTAGATCCTCTGTGCGAATCCTAAATCCCCCTCTAAGTTCTTAGGATAGCCCATCTCTGATTTCCCAAAGGAATAGGTGTTGGGTCTGCAAAGTCAAAAAAAAAGCAATAAACGTAAACTCCTGCAAATACATTTTGCTCTTCTGAATTCAGCACATTATAGACATTCCCAAGCATACATCTAGTCCAGTATAATTGATGGCTGGACTCAACGATCTCAAAGGTCTTTTCCAACCTAAATGATTCTGTGATTCTACGATAATACATAGCCACAGGCTCTCTGACACCAGGTCCCTGTCCCTAAAGTGGCTGATTGCTCACTCATCCCTTCCTCTTCAGCAATAGATGAGCCAGAAGACGAGGCTGAATAGCAGTGGGACTCCCCTTCCCTGCAGAGCCAGTGAAGTAGGCAAGTGACAAGCTGTCATGAGGGAAATAAGAGTCCAGCTGCATGAAGTTAAGCTCTGGAGAGGCTGGAAGTGGGAGCTATAAAAACAAGAGGGACAAAGCCTGAAAGCAGGCCTTTTATTTGAAGAGCGCAAACCAAAAAGAGTAAACTAGTCACAAAGAGATGTTGCTGTACCGCAGGGTAATGAATGTAATAATACAAGGGAGGACTCTATCACTGAGTCATGCCTACACCAGGATAAACTAATTAAGCTCATCTTTCTTTGAAATGCAAACTTGTGTAATCATATGAGTTAGCAGGGACCTCAGATAGGTCATCTTGGTCTTCATCATGAGTCTGCATTGCCCAACCTTTCCTCGGATACCCCAGCATCCTACAGCTGCTTTGCACATGGACCTCCAGCAGCTCTAATAGAATCTCCCAGAATTTTTGTATGTCCTCTGAATAACTTTCATTTGCCTACATAATTTTTTTTTCTTTAAACTCATAGTGCCCATAATTGCATTTTCTCTGAGGATCAGTCATTTCCAAGAAGGTAGCTACCACCTAGAGGTAACAGAGTATTTCCAACTAGTTGTATTAAAGCAAGGGACAGGAGTAGATTTCCAAAACAGCTCGGCTCCCATTTAGTTATTAAGGCCTAGCTTTTCAAATGTAGTGTTAGGTAACTTGGGACATGTAGGCCTTATAGGATACAACATTCAGCAGTAGAACATTCACCATAGCACTTTTGGGATGTTGCTATTCTGCACAAGGACTGCTTCACAGAAACAGAAGCGGGAGTTCTATCATGTAGTTAGTTTTTAATAAAAGACTTCCTGTATATTCTATGAGAAAGAACAGGAGGAAAACACAAGTTCTTTGAGGTAGTTTCTGTAATTCTTTTAAAAGAACATTTCAGCAATTTCACTCATTAAAGACATTTTTTTCCCCTTAAAATCAAGCTGCGTTGATTTTATTTGATCCTTTTATTCTTAAGATAACATTCATCTTGCCTAATTTCCACCATGTAAAATGCAGGCACTGTCTTGGCTCCCTCCAGAGAAGGTGGAGACAGGCACTGCTGGGGTGAATCCATCCCCCATCTCAGATACTGTTGCCAAATAGGGCTCATTGCCCTTGGGAGCACCTCATCTCTCTACTGAAAACGGAGGAAGATTAGGTGACCACCTTACACTATGGACAAGTGAAATAAATCCCATCTTAATTAGTTTTTCTACTCAGTATACTTGCATGGCTCCCTTTGTTACAACATCTGAACACTCCTGCTTTCCAAACCTCACACTCTTTCTATGACAAAGGGCAGTTTTTACCCATTTACAGACATATATAGCTGAGGCAGGTAGAGGCCAAGATCCAGACCTGCAAAGGTATTTAGCAAGTTAATTGTCTAAATTAGGTGGTTTTCAGTCTCAGCTGACTAACACTGAATGATGTAGACAAAGAAGTGGCAGTCGGGTGCCTTTAGGAATTTGCTAGGATCTAAGCAAAAATGACTTGCCTAAGGATGTATGTTATGCAATTAACCCCAGGTCTCCTGAGCTGCTGTCCTAACCTTTGGAATGTCCTTAACATTAAGAAAATCCTCTTCTGTTTTTCAAATTAAACTTTTGAAGTATTTACAGTCATGTTGTCTTCTTTGTCAAACTCAAACAAGCTATGCACACTCAAATACTTTAATTTTTCCTCATAAATTAAACCTGACTCAAAGCCTCCCTTTTCATTTCTATTGCTCTTCTCTAAGCTCTCCTTAGATGTTAACTTACCAGTGATAGCACAGTGAGGCCAAAATTCCAGGTGGGATATTAGGTCACACAAACAGCATAAAGTTGGATCTTTCATTAAAATCAGTGAAAATATTATACTCACTTCAATGAGCACAGAGTTCTACTCTGGCATGTAACATCTGAGCACTCTCTATCACAGTGCAGTGCACTGATATTGTCTGTCGCACTTACAGAAATAATTGACCAAGACCTTGAAATTGAAATACTTAGGGCTTGTCAACATGAGAGTCCAGATACAGTAAGATGTGAATTAGCAGCATACTGACTGCTCTGCAAACACATCACACAGAAGTGTGTATTAGAAGACTTTTAATTAGAATGCAGCTTGCTTCACTTTGAAAGCAGCCTTAGGACATACACCCTGAGACTGGTCATGCAGAGAGTTGGTGTGAAGACGATACCACGCTGTACACTGTTATTCTAGTTTAACAGCACGCTGACTTCCGCATGTCGACAACCCTTATCAGACCAGAGCAGGCTTCAGTATTGGGCGATATGTGTTTCTCAGAATAATCTTAGGGAGAACTGCTGAATGCTAAGCATGTCCTCTGACTTTCCTGGGACTTGTATCTGGGTCGCAATAAGGGTCGATTTACAAAATGGGCTCTATTAATTTCATCTGTGATCATATTTTTTTTTAAATATCTCAGTAATGTGAAACAGAAAAACAAGTTTCTGTAGGGAAAGAGAGGTGGCAGTCTCACAGTATTCAAACAAATGACAAGATAAAACACCGTTTCTGGTACTACACAGGTGCAGTTCTCCCCTTCTAAGACAGCAGCCTTCACCTCTAGCTAATCCAAACAATCTTATATCGACTTTGAATTATCATCGAAGCCTATCCATGTTTTGCTTTCAGAAACTGTACACAGAGAGTATGGATAGCTTCTGGGAAACATACAGTACCATGCATCTTTCAAGAAAGATGTTTAAATAATTGTAAAAGGTTTTCCACACTTCAGATTATTAGAGGGACATTTGGTTGTTTCTTGTATTAAACAGACCACAGAAACCTTGCACAGTTACCCTTATATTGAATCCAGTAGCTTGTTTATGGACTAGAACTTATTGTCCAAATAGGAGTCAGTTTCTGGTGACATCAAGAAAATGAGATTCTGCAACATCCTTTCCATTGAATTGCCTTGCCCATCTTCTGAAATTCAAAGAGATAAAACTCCTACCCCAAAATGAGAAAGTTTTGCCTGATCACCCAGCTTCAGAACAAGGAAACATGTTTTTTCTGTGTCAGGATTTCCAATCTATGTCTTGTGAACCACAAGAGGAACAAGTTACTTCAAAGTTTTACACAAACCAGAGAATCCCACGCACAACCATATCTCTGTAGGGAATGAAGAATATGTAGTTAGGCAGCAAACACTGCCAAAAACTCAAGTGCCTTTTTGGGGACTTTCTCCCAGCCTAACAGAAAAGCAGGAGGTGGAAACGACAGCCACACAAAAAAGATACCCATGAGACTGAGCTCACATCTTCCACTTGAGCATGTCCAAAAAGACCTCAGAGCAACTGCTGCTGCCTCCACAATTTAGCTGGGTTTTCTTTCTGAGTGGTGGCACACACAGGCTAAGCCTGGGAAGCTTTCTGTAACATAGTTGTAGCTCAGACCATACCCCACCAGTGGGATCTAATAAAACTAGTTGGAAAAAAGCTACTGATCTTCCAGAAGAAAACACTGGAGACACTGACTGAGGATTCTGGATCCATCTGAACATAACGCCCACAGAGTCCTGGTGGCTCTACAGAATAAACGGTTTCCACAGTGCCAATCATTAATTTCTCCATCCTCTGCCAGCACCTTTTCAACTTTCCTAACCACTTGTGCTCACACCTCTTCTCCCCTGTGGCTCAAAGAAGAATGAAGAGAGACAGCACAATTTAAAAAGGGTCATGCCTTCCAAGTATCAAAACGCTATTTTGTTGAGAAAAGAATGAAAACAAATAGTACAATGCCTACTGCAAGGCCTTGTGAGATTCCCTCAGGGCCATCACAACAGGCCGTTGTAATCTCTGCTGATGCTTACACCAAAGATAACAAAGCTACTTATATTCAAAACTGCTGTTTCCCAGCTATTCTGACCTTACATACAATTTCACTTGTAAAGATGAGTGTAGCGCTTTATAGATAGTCTAATAGTTTATCCTGAAGCTGTCAGATTCCCCTTTCCATTGTGTCATGTGAATTCCTGGATGGAAAACCAAACACAGTGAATGCAGACACATTCCAAAATGCTCTTCTCACATCACTTTAGTGGCATTTACCTTGTTTGCAGGGAAAGGAAGGAAGGAAATTACGGAAAGGATGGAAAGTACTTTTTTTTTTTTTTAATACCATTCATTAGAGCACATTTTATTACCCTTAAAACAGGGTGATAACCTAGGATAAAAATAGAAATGAAGCCTGTCTTTACTAAGAAAATTACTATCCATATTTCAGCACTGACCAACTGCAGAACAACTGTACCTGTGGTATCGGTGGCTTAAATGCCATCACAAGCAAAGGCGGGTTTACCATTGTCATGAAAACCTGACACAAGACCTGAAGTCTCTCTGAATTCTCACCCTTTAACAGCTTAACATCCCACATGCTAGATTGCTACCAAGTAGAGTACACCTAAGGAGTGAGGTTTTTTCATTGTGTCGGGACCTTTTCTGAGAATTGACAGGATACAAGATGACTGCCTGAAGTTTTTACAAAAGCACAAGAGAGAGTTAAACTGTAGGAAGGAGATGAAATTTCAGAGGGGAGAAGAATTTGGAAGCAGGAGCATCTTGCCCCTGTCTCAAAACCACCTGGAGAACTGCTGCAGCAAAGAGGTGAGGATGGGCAATTCTAGCTAGGAGAGACCAAGCCCTTGTGCCATACATGGGACATGCTGGCAGCCAGCACAGACTCAGCACGATGGAAAAAACAGGGATAAACCACACAGAATCTCACCTTGGGTGTGACACTGAATATGGCAATTTCATTCCTTTTTTTTTTTTCTCTTGCTTTGAAAACAGATGTATGGGATTAAGAGAGACAAACTCCCTGCACTATTTGCTGTATGTACCTCCTGCTTTTCTGTCAGGCTGTTACAGAAACAGGCATTGGAGCTTTCAGCAGTGTTTTGTGCCCAAGTGCTTATTCTTCATCCTTACGCATCAATGTACAACAGCAACAAATTGAGAAAAAAACACAATCCTTCCATCACTGTAAGAGCCAAAGCACAATAATTCATCTATCAGCAAGTAGCCAGGATTTGATTTTAAGCACCGTTGAGGGGATCAATGTCTGTTTTATGGGTTTCATAACAATAACAGTGTGTGTGTTGCCATTTAGGAAAGCAATGAGCTGTAGCAAAATCACAGGAAGCAAAGGACACAAGAGCTTCAGGCTCATGAGGACCGAATAATAATTGATCTATACTTAAAACTGTAAATCTCTTTAGGGAAAAAAAAAAACAAAAACAAACAAACAAACAAAAAAAACCCAAACAAACCCCAAAAACCAGATATATGGATTTTCAGAGGAATACTGTAAGATCAGTCTACCATTTCCACCCCCACATATATTTTATTTTGTGAGTTTAATCAATCTTCGGCCTAAGTAGTCTGTAATGATTTTATCTAAAGGTGAAAAATCTTCCCATGCAAAAAATCCTTCAGTGTCACTGAAAGGTGCACAGGTTGTCAGGGTGTTATATTGGGAAAGATATTTCTTTGCCATAGATTCATTTTTTACTTTTTTCAGGCTGAGGCAGCTTTATGAGATAATATATGTCTGCTTTTTGTAGATTTCACTAGAGGACTATAAACATCTACTCATAACTCCAGAACAAATCTGTACACTGCAAATGATATTACCCAGGACACTCATTTTAAAAAGATAGACAGCACAGAGCAGCAGAGGAAAATGCACCTTTTCTTCTAGAAAGAGGACCTAAAAGACCCTTAAGCCTGAACGATGTTAGTAACTTTCTTAGATGCATCAATTCTCTCACTTTTTCCTAATTAGGTAGGACTGACATTTCAAAATTTACATCCAGTTAGCTTTTCCTTAAAGCCTTTAAAACTTTGAGTTCAATTTGCAAAATAATAAATTGAGTCTTAAAATGAAAACCGTGGATTTCATCAAGTCTGAGAAAACCTCAGTTCCTCAACATTATATATTGTAGAAGACATCAGATCAACAGACCACAACAATTCAGGCAGTAGTTATGTAAAGCATCCTTGTCTATTAAAATCGTTTTAGCCAAAAGATTAGCTTAATAAAGATTTATGAGCTTAGCTGCCTCTGCAGTCAGTCAGGTTAGGCATTAGAGACCAGTATAAAACCTGTCTTCTGCTGTTACCAGGCTTTGCATGTAGCCAAACCTGCGTAACAACACATCCCCCGTGGCACCTGGGCCAGCGGTGCACACACAACGAAGTCCTGGTTATTGCAAACTCTTCAGTGCCTGTGCTCTTCCAGAAGAGGCATTGCTCTGCCCACCCTCCTTGCAAAGCCAGGGTGGGCTCCAAGCGTGCCCAGTTCTCCCACAGACTGAAACCAGAAGCTCTACCTCTCCCAACACCTTCTATCCTGCAGCCCCAAGGTCAGTGCACTCCTTCCGAACGGGTCGTGTTGGACTCCTAATGGCTCATTCAATACTCTAGTTCAGTCTCAGATAGGATGTATCAACACCGATACCAAAGCATTAACTGGAGCAGGTCCAGTAGGAGAAATCTGACGCCTGAAAGATGATGGTCTAACCCCCCCAAGCCACAGTCCCTTTCTGTTGGGCCTTTGATAACAGAGCACTCGCGACGAAGTGGAACCGTGGTGGCTGAGAAAGCCACGCTCCCAAGCACCAGCAACCCCACCGCTCAGACACGTGCTTGAAAAACTGCACTTCCACGTCACCTCAGGCAAGAGCAGGCACCTGAACCACTGAAATATATGCTAGAGATTTCTTTTTAATTTTTTTTTTTTTAACTTTTATTTTATTTTTAAATTTTGACACAAGGACTGACCCTATGTAGATACATATCTGCTGGGAGAATCCATGGCTGAGGATCCCAAATGAATTTAGGTGCTTAAATATGCAGCCCAGGGCCTAAGCTGCTGAGCACTCCTCCTAACTTTCTGCAAGCTGGCTTACACAGCCTTTCCTCATACTTGTGGCTTTTGGGGATCCCACCACAATCACCCAGGCAGTGCACAAGTGATACCACTTGCTCAGTACTTCAATCTCTAGCTTCTCTTTACAACTCTTGTCCCCAAACGCTTTCAGTGTATACCACTAACTTAAATCTCTGCTTTTTCTCTTTCAGCTTTTAGAGCTGCTCATTTCTTCTAAAGACATAGGACTGCCCTTAGCTATTACAAATCACTCCACTAATTTCAGTCATGCATCTCCGATTTACACCAACTGAAGCCACAGCTTGTTATATCTTGATTTTTTTGGAACATAACAACTGTTGTGTGCTACCGTCATTCCCATGGACACTGTCCACTTCCTCGGTGCAGCAGTTTTATCTACAAGCTGTAGCAGAAGTTTGCCCCTCAGCTCCAGAGTACATCACATTAATGGGACATGTACAGTGGCTTGTGCTAAATTAAAGCCCACCCATCTGTGGATGGTTCTCCTGTCATTAAAATGATCATTACGAAACTCCTCACCCAGGACTACTTTTGCAGGATCCCCTTCAGGAAGTATACCTTATTAACTTAAAACTCTGAAATAAGACATGCAGATTTAAAGATCCATTGACAAAAAAATTCCTTACAAAAAAATGGTATTACATTTCAGCTTTAGGAAGGTGATAGACATAGTAAGGATATCTGCTTTTATTAGCTCCCCCTTTTAACCTTGGATTTCTGTTGCTTTCAGTTGACCTGTTTCTACAAATTAATGACTTAAAATATTTTTCTCTTAGATAGCAAATTGGATGACACCGACTGTCTTCATTATTCATGTGCTGAGATACATGAAGATCAGGTAAAAATTGGTATGCATGCTCCCTAGATGAAAAAAAAAAACCCTGAATTATGTTTTCTTCTTCTTGATAAGTTTGTGTTTCTGCATAGTATTTCTTGCAGACTTTTTTTTTCTTTCTTTTGAGGAGGAGAGTTCTGCTCCATTTGAAACACAAAGGCTTAGACTCTCTGACTCAAAGTATCACATGGCTCAATGGTTTCAAGAATTCCAGATTTGTTCATGTGGAGACTTTGTGCCTCTAGAAAATCCTCTAACTTCCTTATAATATACCTCCCCAGAATAAAGTGGATTCCTTGAAGCTGCATTGTTCAGAAATTAATCTGCTAAACTAAAGAGGTCACAGGAACTAAAAGTCAGGTTAATTCAATGTAATTAATTTATTGAGGCATTAGGCCAGATTTGCTATTTATCTTTCACAATAGGGGATCTCATAATGCCATTACAAATTCAACTTTGCCCTGACGTTTATATCATTCAGCAACAGAAAAACAGGCTGAGACCTCTGTTCATTCTATGAAAAAAAAAATTTTTATCTGTCTTCTTGTGGAAGCCACATCTCTCAGTCTTCTGTGCTTGCTGACTCTTGCTCTACGCTGTGTTGAAAGTGGGGTTTGGTTTTTTTGTTTAATTGGATACATCACTGGTGCTAAACACAAGAGGACTTTCATTTTTAACTAGGACCTCCTGATGCTACTGCAATATAACTAATAAACTGATAAGAACTTCTCTGAATGACAAAAGGTCAGCTACTTGAAACTAATGCTTATACAAACAGAAGTAATAAATCATGACTATCCATATCTTATGCACGCTTCCTACTAAAAACAAGATTTTGAGAAATATGGAAGGCGGATACAAACAAATTTGTTCCTGTGTCTCCTCTGATTTCTATTTAAACAACAACGTATCTTCAGAGATGTAATGTGATCACACTGTTAGTAGGACATACTGTAGTAGCTTTGAAGATTTATTTATGTCCTTAAGAAAGGTTTTCAGGCACATGCTTAAAAAAGAAAATAAGTCATGAAATTAAGTAAAAGATTGGTATTTTATATGCAGGTAGGACATGCCTTTCAGAAGTCAGAGAATGGATATAGGAATGTTACACCTTGTGAAGGCGCAGATTATGAAGAAAGTCAGAAAAATACTGCAGAGAACCTTAAAGTTAAGGCTGGTTCTTTCTGTAAATCTTGAAGAAAAGGAACTGCATTTGCAGCACTCTACCACTATTTGTCCTTGCCCTTCATTTTATTTCCTTCTCTCACAGTGTAGCTGTTTAGCTCTTTTGATACCAAACGATGCTCTGGACAGTTTTCCTTTATTACACTGTTCTAAAGCCTTTTAGTATAAGTCTTCATAAAACCACACATATGTGCATTATAAAATTACAGAGAATAAGTTCCATATGAAAAATTCATCATATTGCTTCTTACTATTTTTTAGCAGAGATTCTGACATTAAGCATGAGAGCAACAGACATTGTTTTAATTCTTCGTTGTGGAAGGAAAAAAAAAATCAATTTTTGCTTTTGGTTGAGAAAGAATTTTTTACATACTCCCTTTTTGCAGTCTTTCCCTTGCGAAACCAAAAAAGGATTTTAGACGGACAAAAAGTAACCACAATTATATGGAGTGTGTCATTGATAGATTCCAGGGGAATATAACGAGCTAGGTAGGCACATACCATTAGATCTAGCTGTGCAAAATGTTAAAATTCTAGCCAAGATTAAGCTGGAATATTTGGCCACATCAGCCTTCAGGACTGCACTTAACTTTTAAAAGAGTTGATCTCACCCTAGATGTAGACTTTAGGAAAGTACCTCTTTCAAGAGAGCAATTTATGCAGCAGTCTATCTTTAAACATGTGCTTAAGTCCCTTAAAGTCAGTAAGTACAGACAGACTGAGAACAGGCACAAGTCTTTCTTTTCATGACAGCCTTAGTTTTGTATAACTTTCAGTTAATCCCAGGCTTTCTGTTTCCAGTGCATTTAGTCCTGAGTTATGCTGATGCAAGATGAGATCAGACTCAGGGCTGCAGTGTCTTCAGGATTTTTGGAAGGGGGCATTCCAGGAAAAGCAGTAACTTCTCTCTGCCCCGTCCCCTTGGAAAAAAATAAATAAGAAAACAACAACAACAACTCAGCATATCATTGGAGTATGCTCAGATGTTGCAGACAGAACTTTTTAGCCTCTCTTCTTCTGCATGACATCTGCTTCCTGCAAGTCTCCTGATTCACTGACCAACTAGATTGGAAACGGTTTAATTATGGATATTTATTTTACTTTTAAACTGACCACATTAAAAGAAAAAGGTCACACAACTGTTCTTTCTGTTTATAATAACACAGGAAGAAAAATAAGCAGAGATGTACAAAAAGGATCCGCGTTACTGAAAGCTGAGTAATATATACAGTGTGAAATTGATGCAGTGCTGAAGGTCCTCATGAGTTACAGGTCTCCATATACATATAAGCTTTAGAGCATGAATTTTTCTTTAGCCATATATATCCTGAACCCTTTAGGATTCATCCTGCAAATTAAGGTTGCAAATAAATGCCTCTAATGTACTGTGTTTAGCATGACCAGTGAAGCTGGCTATTAGGTAAACTTAGGTACCAGCAGAGCTCTGAACATTAATCACATTTTCTAGTTATGTTGTGGGGAAGTGCAATCATTTAGTTAAGGCCCATATAATGTTCTAGGTTTAAATACCACACCTATCACTCTGATAGTCAAATTAAGTCAATGATTCAACCCAGATGGGAATCCAGGTTCTTGGCTTACTGTTATCTGTTCTGCCCATTAGGCTATATGACCTCCATAAATTATTTTGCAGTTCCCGTTAAAAGAAAATAAATCCACATGATGCTAAATGCTGCCTCCCAGCTGTAATGCAAACTGGAATGTTGGACCACAGCACTGCTCCCTGACTCATCCTGGATCCCCTCCATGTGACGTTGGATCCATCTAAGCTGGGGAGAGTAGAATAGAAATGCCTTTTTTTTTTTTTCCCCCCTCTTTTTTTTTTTTTTTTTTTTATCACTCACTATCAGATAACACGTGGATGTTCACGCAGCACGTCTCCAAGATGTGAAAAATAACAACACTAGAGAGGGGCCTTTCTGGATACACAAGGATAGAAAGGAGAAGATAAAAGGACTAAAGATTTATACAGGGATAATTTAAGCACTGACTCATTGCCATCGCTAAGTTTATAAAATACATAAAACCCAGACAGAAATGTTGGGGCAGGGGGGAGACTGTGTTAAGAAGTATGACAGAGGTGCAGCACTATAAAAAAGATAAAAATAGCGCAGCCTTTTAGTGAAAATTTGCTTCTCGCATAGTTTGAATACAGCCACCACACCTCACGTCTCATGGGCATGGCTTTACTATGAGCTTCTCTGTTGCTTGTTTGTAGCTGGAGAATATCCAGAAAGCAAGGAAAACAAACACGTCACACGTGCGGTGCGTCTATTTGATTTAACGACGCTTACCGTGCACCTTAAGCGTTTTCCATGGGTTAAAAAGACAATGGGCCAAATATAGCTCTGGCTATCCCGCAGGCTGCCTTGCCAGGAGAACGCGGTGGGAAAGCCTGCTTAACCAGCATCGAAGGATTCCCTCATGTAGAAAACCTCAAAGAGTATAGAGGTGGCTCAGTGGCCAATTCCAGCACCAGGGGTTTTAGCCAAAGACATGCCGGCATGTGCTGGGAATTCAGCCGATTCCCAGCTGATGAATCAGCCTCTCCCCAGCCACAGGTAACCGGTACATCTACATTGCAGCAGCGCACAGTGAAGAGACACCTGAGGTTACAACTTGTGTCTTTTTAACAGCAAAAAGAAAAATGAGAGAAAAAGCAAAACAGGCATTCGAAAGGAATCCAGAAATACATCATTATTTTGACCACCCTAAGATGACAGCATGCTCACAGAGTGACTGTGAATGATTATGACCTTCTGCAGATTAAACTGTAAAGATCCTGACTGCGTGGGATACTTGCACCTCCACTTGTTCTGCGATAGAACGTGGAAAGAGATGCTGAGTATATCCCTTCTGCTAGGACCAAAACAGGGACAGGTTTTGTCGGGAGTGTTTCATACTTTGGCTTCACTTTCTAATATCTTGATGTTTACAGTGCTGATTTACTTAACTATCATTATTTAATCTCTGAGTAATAATGATGCAGTACCCTCAAACACTTTAAAGGGCTCTTTCCTAATGAACAACATCTATTTCCATTTAATAGTCTAGCTTAATTAAAACTTTTTTTTTTTCCTAGGGCCTTCTTTCATTTAATTCAATTGCAAAATCCCAGCAGAATTTCAAGGGTGCAGTATAATTTGCATAATGAACACAGTGGTATCTACAATGAAAACATCACCTCTCAGAAAAAAGGAAAAATATAATAAAATTAAGAAGCAGAGTGAGATCAGGGATATTACAGTGTTTTGGAAGGTCGGCTGATGGCACAACCTGCAGTTGGAGAGAAGAAGGTGGAGGCTGGTACTTGGGAGTGGGGTCCAAAAGAGGTACCCCTCTGCTGGGGACCTGACTACCCACTACCCACCGAGCCAAAGCTGAGGGCAGGAATACAACTCAAAATTATATCTTCCTGAGATTTAGTCACCTTACTCAGCACTACTGGAAGGCACTTCTCTCTTCCTGGCATTATTGTCCTGGAAGCATTTTACACCATCTCTTGTAACTGCAGTCATTCTTATATTTTGAGACGCGGCAGAGGATACTGGTGAAGGTTTTATTTCCATTTCTGGTTAAAGCGCTCCATGGGCAGAGCCCACACACTGGCTGTGGGAGACTTTGGCTCAAAACGTTTCTGCCTGGTTTGGAACACAGCTCTCTGTGCTTCAGCACTGCACCTAACGGGGAGGCCACTCTGTTCACCGTACCTGGAGAATCCCTGTTGGATTGATCCAGTGGTAAGAAGATGGAAAGTAAATTTAGTTCCTGGATCTCCGGCTAGTCTGAATGTCTAAGCCAAAATAAAGTTCAAATAAAAGTGAAGCCAAGCTGCTCAGCCCGATCAAGGCTGAAATGCTTCTATTTATGAAGCACCTCAGAGCAGAACTTGTCTTGGAAACTTTAAGAAAAAGAGGTGTGGCACCTGCAGAATTTGGGTACCTCTGTTTGACAGCAGGATTACGATTATGGATTAAAATACCCAAATTCCTCTTTAGAAAGCTGGTTAGACAGCCCAGTGTTCTACAGATTTAGGAAAGACCTTGACCCTGACATACCTTGCAGGTGATGATGAGCAGTGCTTTTCTGGACCAGCCCCATAATAAACTAAACAAACTGATCAAAAGGCAAAGATGAAAATCGCATCAACTGTGCTAATATGGGTTTGAAAAATATTGTTAAGCTGTTGTTTCATACAGCAAATCACCTCCTAATGGTTAGGAGTGAAATCAAGCCTCTTTGCCTGTTCCCTAGATCTGCAAGTAAGCGGTAAAAGAAAGTGATGTGGCAAAGTTCTTGCAAAGATTCTTGCCTGCATCTTCATGGCCTCTGTCAGAGCCACAGACGCAGCGTTTAGCTGCCGCTTTCTCAGCAAAGCGCTCTCTGCTTATGGTCGGACTGCAGCCCCGTTGATCTCTATCGCTTTTGGGCGAATTTTCCCGATTCAGATCAAAGCGAAGCTTTCTGAAAGGAAACATAGGTGGCTGCTTTGTGCTTCTTCAGCGCACAGCCACCCATTACCTAACGCGCTCAGGAATGCTCCCTTTCTAGAAGCAACAACTTTCATTTTGTTATACCCAAACCAAGGAGCTTCACCACCCTCTGCGATACCGCGCGGGGCGAAGTAGAGGTTGTCGGTGGGAGAAGACGAATAATCTCATTTCAGCGACCACCCGGGGCCAACCAGGTGCTCCGCGGCCGCCCGGCACGGCGGCGCCGCGGCCAGACGCCGCCGGTGGAGCGGGAGCGGCGGAGCCCATCTTGTTGCCGCTCGGCGGCAGCGTTCCGGGAGGAGGGCCCTAGCCCGGCGTGCGGCCAATCCGGGCGGGCGCTGGCGGCGAGCAGGGCAGAATGGGCTGTAGTTTAGTGAAATAGGAAAGCTGCGAACAGTGTGGAGTGTGCCTGGTGTAAATAAAAGGGGGGAAGGAAAAAAAAAAAAAAAGTTTCTGCAAGTCGCAGCTCTGCGGCCTCGCTCAGACGCTGGCACGGGGGCTTGTTCGTCGCCAAAAATCAACACACGGGACTTTACTGGGCTGCGTTAACACGCTCTTCCTATTGTTTGTGTTTTTTTCAAAATATGGCAAAGGTTCAGGTGAACAATGTAGTGGTGTTGGATAACCCTTCTCCTTTCTACAATCCTTTCCAATTCGAAATCACATTTGAGTGCATAGAGGACCTGTCGGAAGGTGAGTAGATTTTTTCCCGATACGGATTTTGTAACCCCGGGCTCTTAGTTTCAAGGCTTTTAAGGCTTAAACTTTGCACAGGCCTGCTCCTCCAATTTAACAGTTTCTCCTTCACCGCATCGCCGTACCGAGGCGAAAGGGATGTGCTCGCCGGCGGCTCGGGAAAAACCGCTCTCGCCGAGCCCGGCGGAGGAAAGTTGGCGGCGTTCGCCCGCCCTGGCCGCCGAACCGGGGCCGCTTCTCCCCGCCGCGCCATCGGCGAGGCGAGCTTCAAGTTGCGAGGAACTTGTTTGAGTGGTGGTAGCCATGTTGCCAGCTTTGTGTGTGCGTGGGGAGGCGGCGGGAGGGGG
>JAVJGG010000005.1:8930365-8951332 GCA_035590195.1 Aviceda cuculoides | reverse complement strand
GCGGCCCCGCCCCCGGCCCGGCCGCTCCGCGGGAGCCCCGCCGCCCCTCGGGGCAGGGGGGAGCGGAGGGGCCGCGACAAGCAGCGGGGGACCCCCCCCCCCAGGCACTTTTCCACACACACCCACCCCCACCTCCTCCCGGTTCTCCGCGGCGGCGGAAAAGTGCTCCAGCGCCCGGCGGAGCGGAGCGGAGTGGAGCGGAGCGGCGGGGTTTGGGGAGGGGGGGTCCCGGTGGTACCTGCCGGGCGGGCGGAGAGGGCGGCCGGGGCGCGGGGTGAGTGAGGCCGGTGCGGGCTCCGGGGCCGGTGGCCGGGTTTTTTGGAGGCGTTGCGAGGGAGGCGGGCTCCTCCCCGGCGGCGGCGGCGGCGGCGGAGGGTCTCGCTCCTTGTGCGCGGCGTGTCAGAGTTTCCCCCGGCTTCCTTCCCTTCCTCCATCCCCGCCACCCCTTTCCACTCCCTCGCACGCACATGCACACCCCCGCCAGCAAATGGGCTGCTTGGGGGTGCGTGTGTGTGTGCGTGTCGGGCACACCCCCACTGCTGCTGCCGCCGGCGCGGCTCACAGCCCCGGGCAGCGGCAGGCATCCGCTCCGTGAAAAGTAGCGGAGCGCACCCGCGAACACGCGAGAAAACACACACGAACGCACGAGCACACCCGCAGACACACAAGAAAACACACACAAACGCACGAGCACACCCACACAAACACACATGCACACCCACACACCAGCACGCACCCACAAACACACGAGCACACGCACACAAACACACGAGCACACCTGCAAGCGCATGAGCGCACACCCGCAAACACACGAGAAAACACACCAGCACGCACCCACAAACACACGAGCACACCTGCAAACACACAAGCACACCCACAAATGCACGAGCACGCACCCACAAATACACACACACACAAATACACAAGCACACAGCCACAGATGAGCACACCTGCAAATACACGAGCACACACCCACAAGCACACCCAACACACACAAGCACGCACCCACAAATACACAAGCACGCACCCACAAACATACAAGCGCACCCAAAACGCACAAGCACACACCCACAAACACACGAGCGCACCCAAAACGCACAAGCACGCACCCAGAAACACACACGCAGACTGTGGCAGCAGTATGCCCGCCCTGCTGAGACCAGGCACCGAGGGACCCGCCGCTCACGTACTTTCCCCTGGACCACAGACCTCTCCCACGCTGCCTGATCACACACCTGTGAGGCTGCACAGGGGCATCCCAGCCTAAGAGGATAAGGGCATCACCCTGCACAGGTGCTGGTCCGGATCGTAATGTCTAAAGCAGCCTCAGGTCCGCTCGGGTTGTTCCCGTGACACATTCCAGCTGGGGCTGAACTGGAGGTCGCTGGCTGGTAGACTGGGAGTGAAAAAAAAAAAAAAAATAGCCGGCTCACCACACTTACCGACAAGGAGAAAGCAGCTGGGCGGCGGCCCAGAGGTAGGGGTTGGTGTTGGTGCACCTTTAAGAGTAGCCCACATGCAAAATTGTAGCTGCCAGGGATACATCTGCCTTTGCATTTATTTGTTTTGCCCGTGGAATGTGCCACATCGGTGGTTCTCCAGCTTTCGCATGCTGCAGACCACTTCCTAAGAGAGAATTTCTCTCCTGGACCAACCCACTCCCACACCAAACCCTTTTCTCCGACATATTTCCTTCTGTGGCTGCCCGAGGAAGAGCCTTTCTGCCCACAGGCTGAGAGCCATTCAACACATGGCACAGATAATATCAGACACTTCCAGACAAGACACACTGGGGTTCTTTCAAAAACAGTGTTTCCCTTAGTGAAGAGCTCAGATTGAAAGTCTTCAGCTGGCGACTCTGTTGCAGAACAGACCCTGACTGTTGCTCCCATGAAATAACAGCAGAACCAAAGAACTCCAGAGAAATATATTGGAGTTTCCACCATGTCACCCACCTCAGCAGAACTTCATCCTCACCTACCATTCACAGAGAAGTCAAATGGGTGGTCTGGGCATACAAGACAGGATCTAAATATGGGGTTTTTTTGAAGTTCACCAGAATCCAGCTTTACACTTTTTTATCTAAGTTTTTAAAACAGTTTGTTACTACAGTACTGAGCTGATGTTGTTTTTATAAACTCTGCACACACAGGTACACAGACTCTACTTGTCTACATGTGCCTTATATTCCCACTAAATAAATGGAGGAATTTGAAGACAGGTTGTTTCACAGTTGCCATTGACTTCTGCTGTTTAAGGCCTTCAAAAGAGGACTTTATACCAGATTTTCTACATTCATGTCATTATCGTCAATAAAACTTACCACTGCTTTAATCCCTGAATGGGTGGCACTGTTTCATAAAAATATCATTGTGATCAGTACAATGCAGATTGGAGCCCAGTTTGTGTTTTAAATTCCTGTAGAATGATTCTGGCACTTTACCTTGTTCCTGGATACTCACTGAACATCACAGGCACCCTGCTGGTAACTACTTTCTGCACCAGAAGCAGCTCAACAAAGAGAAAATGAGGAGCAGGTTGATGGAAGACAAAGCCGTGTTGATTTTTTAAGCATTCATTAGAACTACAGAATGCTTAAAAAAGGGTACCTGGGCTTTGAGGTACCCTGAAAACATGAATCCTGGTCAAAAGAAAACATGCTGAAAAGTACTGCTTGCTTCATGTACTGGAGATGTTTCAGACTCCTGTGAAAGAGAAATCAGTGTGAATGTCCCCTTTTCTCATTTGTGGAACCAGTCTGCAGTCTCTGTGAAATGTAAAAGAAATGGGTTTGGAAATGGTTTTATTTTAGTAGCTACTTTTTCTTCTTGCAAATCATGAGAACACATATTTTTGGTGGTATAAATAGCAGAAGATTCATCTTTCAAGAATTATAAAAACGAATTTGTGAAATAATTAAGCTCTTCATTTATTGAAGTGGAAGAAACCAAGAAAAAAAATGCCCTCTTGTGGCTGTTTGCTGAATGAAAACTGAGAACATAAAATTTCTGTGCAGACAGCACAGACTGAACACACCTTTTTGTTCCTTGTTGCTAAGGCTTTAAATCAAGGTTACACACAGTCGTACCATGGACACAGGCTGAGGAGACATCCACCATCTGCACAGTATCATTTTAAATGATCAGTCGGTGCATTCCTTGGCATTGTATTTTAAACGACTGTTCAGAAAATCCCTGAGTAGATAAGTACAGTTTTACTGGAAGACATTAGAAGGAATTTTACCTTTCTCAGTGTCTGCATTAATGCTACCTCTCTGAGTGACCTTTTTGGTCAGGACCGCATTTGGCCTTTACATGGTGTTCGAAATGCCCCAAAAGTTATAAGAATTTCTGCCAAATTTACAGAAATCGCCTAAAGTTTTAACAGGAAGAGAATGGTTCCTTTCAATGTTTTGAAGATGTGATGATTATAATGATGGTGATAACGATGACATTTTTTTCCTGCAGAAAGGACACTGACTATTGGGTGGAAGAAATATTCAACAGGTTCTTATAAACATGAATTTGAAAAGTGCTTTTTTTCTCCTTTTTTTGTCGTCTTTAGGTAATTTGAAGCTCCCCTAAAACCAAATTCCACACCCAGTGCCCGGGGCAACTGTTCAAATTTCCTGCAAGGCTGAGTGGCTCGTAAAAGAGCAGAAGTTGAACATCAGATATCTGCATTTTTCTTTTCTCATTGAACAATAATACAAGCATGAATTAAATGACCAAATAGATCTTTAGCAAATAATTAAAAGTAGAAGGTGAGTTAATCTCTTTTTGTTACTTTCTATTTCTTTCCTTTTCTGCCTGATCATAAGTCCGAACACTGTCCAGATACTGTAATGCCAAACTGGCATATTTCAGAGAAAGCTGTTTTTATCTGAGATAAACTGTCAGAGCAGATAGCTGGTCTCTTACTAAAGGTTGCAGGAGAAAGGTGAGACACCAGCATGCTGCCACACTATAAGCATTTATCTTTGTGCTGAGTGCTATTATTCCTTCTGTAAGCAGTGACAGAAATGCCTGCAGCACTCTGCAGTGCAATGATGTTGCTTAAATCTCTTTAGGAGAGAGGCTGTTTTCCAAATGTAAGGCTAAATTGTACCTAGTGAATCTCTTCCAAATGAACAACTATGCATTTGGTGTCTTTGAGGTCCTTCACGAGAAGATCCTGTAACTCATGTCCAACTTTGAAAATTTTCTAACAAACCTCCCACTTTCTACTGACAAGCCCAAGAAATTGGGTGTTGACCTACAAACCGGGATGGTTTGAAGTCTGACAGAAACTGCCTCATCCAGCCAACCCCAAGTGCCTGTATTTGTGACTCAGTCAGCAAACGTGCCCCCTTGGGGAGCCCTGGGCCACCAAGTTCCTACAGCTACTGTGCAAGCATAGTGGCAGACTGGGTCCCACACTTGCAATATAGCAGACTGGGTCCCACACTTGCAATATAGCCAAATTCAGACTCTGATACCGTCCGACAATCTGCATCAATATGCTCTGAAGATAGTGGGTGTTATTTCCACTGACAGTAATGGGACCTGCACAGGCTGATGGGGGACTATATAGAGGAGAGAATTATATATACAGTGTCACAGATTTACTAAAAGTCAGGTGTTTTAAAGAGGATTAATGAGAAACAGAATAGTATTAGTAAGGTGCTGAATTGTCACCTCGCAGTCCACCAGAAGGTAAAGGCTCTTTTTTCTGCACTCATCCTGCAACTCAGGTTTTTGCCTTGTCTGCAGGGGAACAGCCAGGGTTTGCCCGTTGCCTTGTGCTGATGCAGCTAGGCTGACCTTTGGGGGTCTGCAGAGCAAGGCAAGGGACTCTCACTCCCTCTCCCACCAATTTGTGAAGAGGAGAATCTGTTTTACTCCAGTGTTGATAATCATAATGCAGCACCTGCCCAGGAGCGCACACTGATTTCATGTCTTCTCCCACCCCACAAAACCAGGGTCAGCATCTGCTCCTTGCTTTTCTTTATGATATAGCTTGGACACAGCCTTGACATTGCACTTGTAATCTGATTTATTCATAGCAGTATTTCTTCTCAAATAGTTGTTGGTTTTTTTTCCTTTAGGATAAATATATGCAGGTCATCACAGAACCAGGCATCTGTATTGCATCCTTATTACCACCACACACTGTGCTTGTGGAACATGAATTGCAAACACTGACTGAGCCTGCAAACCCTTACTGCCAAGGGTTTCTGTAAGACCTTTAATTTTATTTTTTACCTGATCATCCCAAGTTCTACATGATCTAAAACATTGAAAACAAGAAGTCAGAGCAGAAAGAGGAGGTCAAGGCTCCTTCACTTTACCGGTTTGTGAAGAAGCTCAGCATGCACTGTAGATTGCATCAGCAGAAATCCTACCGGAGGTTAGAATGCATGAAGGGAGGCTTTTCTAGCCTCTGCAGCTCACAAGTAAGAGCAGATTTCACTTCATTCATTGCTATAAGATGTAAGAGATAATCTATCTCCACTGAGTTGATGTTCAAAAAAAAAAAAAAAAAAAGACACAAAGGGAAACTTTTATGAAAGGTGCAGAGAAAAGTCTAAGATATTACTTAAAAGGGGACAAAACCTTCCTTAAAAGTATTAGCTAAAGTAGAATATCCATATTTGTCTTGCTGCCAAATTCCTGGTTAATTATCAAAACTTAGTCGTAAAGGATCTAATCCTGAATGACTGAACATGTTCAAACTCCATTGGAGTTCACAATGTTTAACTTTGTTCAGCACGTCACAGGGTTAGGTACAAATTAAGCAGAAGGTACAATCCCAGGTACCTTCTTGTCACTATTCAGTCCCTGTCTTCTCACAACTTCAGCTGTCTCATGAAACACCTACAATTTCCACTGACTTTAGTTCAAGCTTTGATGCACAGTGCATGTGGGATCTGGCCTGAATATGATAAGAAGAATAAAAAAATTATCTACAGATCATGGTTGGGATATGAACTCAGTATCTACAAAATAAATAGTATGACAAGAAAAAAATTTGTTGTATTTCCATGTACCTCCTGGATAGGAAAGAAAGCAACCCCTGAGAGCCCACAGTTCTATGTATTTTATGAGTCAGACAAGAAATTAATATCCATTAAAAATTAACTGAAGTTCATTTTCCTGCTTTGTAAAAATTATACTTCTATATTCCTGAGGAAGGACATTTCTACCTCCTGTTTCTACTTCCAATGAAACCAGTGGTTGAACTAATTGGTTTAAGGCATTATCCTGCTCTCACTGAATGGCAGCAACTGCTGTAATGATTTATTGACTTCAGCACCAGCAGGGGAGGGTAAGAATAAAATCAGCTCTGAGCTGTGTTCAGAGAACTCCAGTTCCCCTCAGCAGTGGCTGTAGCAATAATAACACCCCCCTCATTTTAATAAAACATGAGTGCTATTACAAGAAACGGTTCCATGTATTTTCTTATCTCAGAACACATGATATCTAGTTCTGTTTATCCTTAGCATGAACAAATCTGTGTGAATGCCTGAAAGTCACTTTTTTCTAGTGAAAATATGTACTTGTGGTTAACAGAAGACAAACATCCAAGCAATGGTTCTATAGATAGAAATGTTCTTTCTGGCTCTAAAAGATAGCTTTGTGCAAAACACACCCTATTTATTATTTATTCTTGGATATTTTTGTGTCCTACCCGATTTAGGGCAAACCTTAACTCTAGGTGATCACTTTGCAAGCAAAATAATGTTAAATGGAACCACATGCCTTAATGATTTACAGCATACATTATGTGGGCTCATGTTCACTGTCCTCAATAAATAGCTATTTTGGATGTATTAAAGGATTGTGTCTCTTAAACTGTAAACTTTAAATTTGTTATAGCTTCATCAGTGAGAACAGATTCTTGTTAGTAGCTTAAGATAATATACAACTGGCCAAGTCAGTACAAAATTCCTCTGGAAGTTGGGAGTTATCAGCACTGTCAGAAGGCTGAAAACAGTAACTTGGTATAGTGCGTTTGTTTACACGCTCCCTCTGTTCCGTGTTAGTATTCTGTTTAAATCCTTCCACGAAATACCTGTGCAACAGGTTTGAAGGAAATGGACTCTTAACTTGAAGATCGCCCCATCATTTCTAATACAGACAGGCACATATTCATGGAAGTTGAGGATTTGGGGAGCTCTGGAGGGAAACTTCAAAGGTTTAAGTCTGGATTTCTCTGTACAAGAAACCTCGCCTAGCCAAAAGAGGTTAGTGACACATCTAAATCCCAGTGAATGGAAGCCAAATCCCAAAAGCTTAGCAAAATCCCTGCACCATACATCATCATATTTTGAGTATCTTGACAATCCCCAGTAAGCCACATTTTGAATTAGAAGTGTATTTTGTGGGGAGCTGTTGGGAAAACACCAGTACTATTTCCTTGCCTTTTTTTGCTTCACAATTCAATGGTGATTTTTACAGGAGCACAACTCACTCTTGCCCATATGGTCAGGCGTAGATTTAAAGCAGATGAACTGGTTTCTGTGGGAGCTGCAGTCCCCTCACCCCATTACCGTGGTTCTGCTCCATATGATGAAGTGAGTCCTTCTTGTGTACTATTCCCATTTACACCGTAACTGCACCCAGGTTTGGTTGCACTATAGCATCTCCATGACGTTTAGGCTTCCACCTTTTTAGCCAGAGGCATCAGTCATCACTAATATATGCTTTACACTAAAGAAAGTGATGAATATTGCACTGATCAGTTCTCTCCACAAGTAGCTCATTTGACTGGTGTATGGATTCCAGGCTTTTTAATCATAGAGGTTCCTTATGCAGTCCATAGAGAACGATGCCAATCTCCCTCTATGATGATGCATCCCATTGTTTAAAAAGAAAAAAAAAAATTAAAAAATACTTCAGACAAGGAACACAACTTCTTCCTTAGTCCTTTCTATATCTCTCCTTTGACTGCAGAGGGAGCCTACATATCTACTTCTAAATGTCCAATGTTAAGTGAGTGAAACCCACCCTGAAGTAGTACAGCTGAAGCCAACATAATTACATATAAAGTGTTTTCAGGATCAAGTCCAGAGGTTATTGAGGACTCTGTTATGAAAGGTGCTATTCATCTCAGCATTATAACCTGGAAACAGTGACCACGTGTTGGTGTTTCTTGTTGAACAAAATTACTTTCAGAGTCTGACAGAAGGATATTTTATTCAAACTAAACAAGCAGATTTTTAATTATTTTTGTTTATTTCTCCTTTCAGTACAAATAATTTATTTGGGTTTATACTAGATTTAATTCAGTTCACATCAGCAACATTTCTAGATGTGGCTCTGCCTGGCCGCCATTCAGTCTTCAGGGCTATGGCTTAAAAAATTCAAAAAAACAAAAAAAAGAAAAACAAACTAATAAGTTTAGCATCATTGAAACCACATGCATCTATATTAAATGCTTATATATTCAGTGGCTCTATCAGCTGAGAAGACTCTTAACTTGAACTCAAACGTGAAGGATCCCAGTGCATTCCAGAGTCAGTATTTGATACTGCGGTTTGGGTAGATATCTTCTGTCCTAGCAAACTTCAGAAACAAAGTGTGCTGTAGAGATTGGTTTAGTTAGCTAGCTTTTCGTATTTTCTCTCTTAAACTTTTTCCTTTCAGTTAATGAGGGCTTTTGCCATTGATTGCAATGAGAGCAGAACCTGAGGCCGTAGAAAAGAAGCTGCAGTAAGTGAATGTTTCTGAAAACAGGCTTGCACACCAAGTGTATTTGTATGTGGAAAGTTGCTGTACCTACCAAGAAAATGCATAGCTCCAAGTGCTTTCAGTTCACAAAGAAACATAGGCAAAAGTAGCAAAAAAGGAAAAGAGTGCTTTAGATTAAAAAGGAAGACTGTAGTTTTTGCAAATCAGGTACTTTTCAAAAGTGTTGTTCAACATAGAAAAAATTATCAGTTTAATTTTGCCACAATTTAATATTGATTAGATTGGCAGTAGAAAAAAAAATATATTAAGCTTAACTAATACCTTCTCCCACTGATACCAATAGACATATTTCCATAATTCATTATTATTTATTGCAGTCTAAGCTACTTAACAGCTACACATTACTGTCAGTCAGATGAGAAAACTTAGTCTGTATAGAGAAAGACTGTAAGGCCAAAACTAGGATTTTATCATTTATCTCTAACCTGACACAGGAATTTCAGTGGATGATCTTTGAGCTCAACCCTCAACCTCAGGCTGAGCTAGAACAGATACGTAAGAAAAAATGCCAATCCTGAGCTAAGTAACCAGAAGGAAGAGAAAACCCTGGAGAAATTGTTCCAATGACTAATAACCATGATCATTACCATGATGACTGATTTTTAAAGTAGTGTTAGAGCAAACCACATTGTAGCAGCATGTTTCATCATCCTGATTTTTGGAAGGCAAAGGTACAACAGCAAATTATTTTGGCAGGTTAAGGTCTCTGAATACATGAGACCCTGTAGACCATTTACGAGACATTAATGTATTGTCGGCAAAACCAAAAAACAGAGCAGATCCAGATGTATGTCAGGGAACTCCGGCTTATGTCTAAGCAGTACTAAAAGTACCTGATAACTTCTGAGTTTACCTGGGAGTATTTACATCTATCCTACATTTGGATGTCAAAAGGGATCAAAGAATCCCATTGTGCTATTGGTGAAGCTATTTGCTGAGAAAGACAAAAAAAACCCCATAATTAAAAATCTGGGCTTCAATAGAAAATAATAAAACACAAATAAAAAAGAATGAGGGAAACGAATGAAGTGATTGTTCACAATAGAAGCATCTGCAAGGTCATAAAGAGCTCAAATATATATCCAAGCTGTAACTTATGTGACTGAGGGACAGAGACTGATCCAGCTTCCTACATTCTTCCAAGATGTATGTTGTAACAGTGAGGACTACTGCCAGAATCACTCTGTATTAGACCAACCCTGTTCTAGAGGAGACCAAAAAATAAAATAGAGGAATAACTCATTACATAAGGCATTTAAAAAAAATGCTAGTGAAAATACACTTTTGTTCCCTCACTTCCTATTATTTAGTTTGTAACCTCTTTTCTTCTGCTCCTCTCTTTGGGATACTCCTTGGTCATGCAGAAAGCTCAACCATGCCAGTATGAGGCAAAAGTAAGGCATTAATTATGATGCAGTCACCTGAGACAACCAATTAGTCCAAGAAGGGAAATAGACACCTCCAAAAAATATGTGATCCTGTTCTAGAGAGGTCAAATGACTTTCTTTGGAGGAGCCCCACAAAGGAAACCTATGGTGACTAGTTCATTTTCAGAACTTTAATCTTCAGATATGTAAAATCAGGTGAGATGACTCTCCCCCATAACTAACCCACAGGTGACCTTTTTGGTATATATACAACCTATATATACCTTTTTGGCAGTATACAACTGCCATTCTTCTTATCATTTTTTGATAGCCAGTTTCTAGTTTCTGATTCAAATCAGGTACAGCCTAGGAAAAGAATGAATTTGCCTGTGCATTTGTATAACATCTGATAAACGTATCTAACTCTTTTCAAAGTCTTTTAGCTATGGTATCAATATTTATGTTTTACATACATATAAGTGAAAGCAGATTGAACTGACAACTGCTTTGAAGAACAGAGAGGAAACTTTCACCTGCATATTTTACTGGCGTGAGAAAGTTTAAAAGCAGTGTGTGCCTTTGCTGGTTAATATTGGGTTCAATTCTTTCATTTACATAAATTAGGGAGTATATATTTTTTATTTAAGTTGTACACTGATGTAACTCTAGAGATCACTGAGGAACTATATTCATTCAGTTGAATTATTAGGTGCTAACTCAAGCATTTTATTTTTTTTTGCATACATTTCTATAATTTAAATTATGAAGGCTGTCAATCTGAGTTATCAAAATCTTTATTTTGGCTTTAATCTGAATAAAATCCCAGTCTTCCACCACTGATGGTAAAGGGCTTCTCCCAAATTCAAAAGCCAGAATTCAAGAGCATGTTTCTGAATACCATTACTCTCAAATAACAGTAAAGATACCCATTCAACATAAAACTTCCATAAACCATAGGCTCATACCTTTATTGTCAATGAACAAACCCAGCGTAGCAACATGCTTCAAAAGCTTAGGAAGTTTGACTGCAAAATAAGGGATCATTCTGCCTTAGGAACATTCACAAGCCTTTAGCTTCTGGAGCAGGATTAAATTCTCAGGTTGGTCCCAATGTTATTTGCTTTGATTTTCTACGGGGTGAATTTTAATACAGTTTTCTTGGCATGCCGAGCCTGTTTGGAACTTCAGATCTTTGATATTTTTATTCATCCCTTACACATAACATCATTCATCTGCCTGGTTTTATAAGATGTTGGCTGTCTGAAAGCACAAAAGCTGTTTCTTTTGGCAACATTGTTCAGGAGCTAGGTTTCAAAAGAGGACCATAGCTAAGGAATATGCACTTTGTGTACATGTAACGTAGTATTTTACTTCTTTTCTAAAAATCCAACAAATTTATATTGCAGGTGCAAGTTGTCAAAACTTGTGGTTCTTTCAATTCAGCCCAGAGACATAACTGTATCCATATTTTTATGAAACATCAGTTGCATGTTCTAATTGTAAATTACATAGCCTCTGTTCTTTTGATGGCCTTTTCTTTATGTTTATTGAATCTAGAATTAAACTATAAAGGAAAACAGACTTGGCAAGAATCTAGGTGGTTTTTGGAGTGAACTGAAGCAACTTACTCCCGGGTTTTGTGGTGCTTGCGGCAGAAATGGGTTCTGTGCTCATGGCTTTATGGAATATCTTTGGATGCCTATACAGACATACATTCTTCCTTCTCCGAAACAGTTAGCTTGGAGTTCACTGAAAAAAATCTAAGCCTGGGTTTGTGACACCACACCACTGACAAGGCAAAATACAAACCACGCATCAAACTAGTATTTTTGTAATGGACAATGCCCATTAGTTTCACTCCTTTCATACGTGGCCATCGGAATCAAGTCCTGTGCATCAAGAGAAGCAGTTCATGTACGTCAGGCTTATTTCTGGGATAGAACAATGAGAGGTTTTGCAAACCCTCCACAAAAAAAAAAAAAAAAAAAAATAAAAAAAATTAGCAGAAGTCATTATAATTATTTCTCAATGCAAAACCAAACACACACAAAAACAACCAAGGAAGATCCCTCTGGGAACAGAATTTTATATTTTGCTCTCATCTAGAGGCAATCAAGAGAGACATATTTTCATCCTAATCCACAACAAACACCAGAAAAACAGAACAGTTACAGAGATTCAATCTTCAGCACTCTGTAGTTTTTCAGTCTAGGACATGTTTTCTTCTCAATTTCATTTCTTAATGGTCTACCTCTCACCAGGGACTGCAACGCGTGAAGTGGTTAATAGTACTGAAGGTGAGGAAGAAGGATGTGTGGAAGAAAGGAGGAGAACTGGGGGTGCACTGACACCTAAGCCAAATCTAGAAGGACTGACTGAAAGGCACAGTTGGGGAAAGGAGCATGTGTACCACAGAGCGGGACAGAGATGAAGGTGGGACTTTCTGCCTTGCAATCACTGCACTATGAGCCCCCTTCTAGGCTGCTGGAGAAATTTGCCTTGTACGAAGACGCCTACGTAGAGCTCTTTCACCATAGATACCACTGCAGCAGAAGGATAAAGGCCCTCAAGATTATTTTTAAGCAGGGAGCACCATAGCCCCAGAATGTCCCTGTTCCTCCTGGGCAGTCCAGAGGGGAACATGGGCAGGTTAGAAGTCTGAAAAGTAATTAAGGCAAAACAGAAAGCTCCAGGGAAAATACCCAGAACCAGCCCCTGCAAAATAAGGGAGGGGAAGACTTGTGGTGGGCTGATCTGAGGTCCCATGAGTCACAGGATGGATTCCTCAACTGCTAATCTCAACTTTTAGGGAATGACTTTAAAAGGCTTGAGTAGTCACAACTTCAGGTTGGTGGAAACTGCAGATGACTCCTCTCACAGGACCAGCCACTTAATTAAACATAGAAAATCTACTCAGTTACAGCCAACCATACTGACTGACCTCAAATTTTTAGTCTCACAGTACTTCTTTAAAGTGCAGCATCCTGTCCGTGAACACTCAAGAAGAAAAATGCGATAGAATTTACAACTGTCATATTACATATGTTCTCCAAAGAGCAGATAATCTTCTGGCAGACATAAACTCACCAATTTGTGAAGGAAACTGTAGTACAAAAACCTCACATATTTTTCTTAACTGATACCCCACAATGGCACTAACATTTTTCCTTCATGGCCTGATATATATTTTGAAAGATGATGTGTGAAAGTAGACTTAAGGTTCAGTTCTACCATTTTTCATTGAGGGCACCATTTGAAAATGGCATATATTTTACTAAGCAGAGCTTTCCTCCTAGCAGATTATTTTGCATGTGTCCTTTAAAGGAATTCTTGCACCTTCTTCTGAAACTTGAAAAAAGTGGTATCTGCTGGAGCCAGGGTGAGGAAAAGATTTGTTATTGCTTTGAATAGTTGTGTTCTTTTTACATTAGTGGAAACAGAAAGAGTGATTTTACTTACGTGCTTTAGTTTCTTAGATTTGATTAAAGCAAACACACTTTTGTATTTATAAAATAGAAGGAAAATATTTGTAATTTTTCTTCTTTTTTTTTTCATGTCAAACCTTTCTGCTGACATAAACAATAGACTTCTGGGAGGATTTTTGTTGTATTTTTGGTCTCCCAGGTAGCTCTGCTGATTTCTCTATTTCTGTGTTTCATTATGTCACTTTGCCCCTTCCATGACCCTTAAGCTATGTTATTTTCTGTATCTGGTATATAGAAGTAAAATACCCCAAAACAAATATCTAGTGTAGCTTAGTGAAGAGTGAATCGCGAGTCACTGAAATCAACAATAACTGTAAAATTTTTTGGTTGCAGGAGTTTTTTTGACGAGGGACTCAAACCTTTGTTCTTACTTTTTCATTATGAATATGGCATTTTTTTTGTCTCTGTATGTTACACACTAAATTTGCAGCTCAGTTCAACAGCAGATCCTTGGCTGATGTAATTCGTTGCAGCAGCACTGACCTCGGTGAAGCTATGCTGAAACATTGCAATGGACTGAAAGTATGAACTCTGTTGTGTATTGCTCAATATCCTACCATTTACGCCAAGGAATACACTGTGTTTTCTCCAACAAAACAAGTGGTGAAATGATTTATTAAAAAAAAAAAAAAATTATAAATTACTCATTTTCTATTGCAAGAGTGGGTTAGACCTAAAGTATATTAAACATGTTAGTCTTCTATGTTACTAGCTGTAACTTTAGAGAGATCAGTTTCAATACAGAATGGTTAATTTGTGTTAGCTGTAGGCAGACCCTGCTTGACATGTGAAGTGAAAGCCGTAAAATACCTTAAAAGTGCCAACGTTTTGCAGTGAGAGGGGTTTTGGTGGGGGTTGTTCTGGTTTATTGGTTTGGGGTTTTTTTCAGAGCAAACAAAAACACAAACTTCAGAAGCATTTTTACCTTGATAAACTAACTTCCTTGGGATGATTTTAACTTTTGGCTTTTCACCCTCATTAATGAACTGGAATTTGAACCATCTTCATTCTCCACAGATCCTCTTCAAGCGGTGAGCAGAGAGAATAAATCCTGAAACATCAGTTGTGTTTACAATGTATTTCTTGTTCATATAAAAGCATTTCTTAAATGTTCATGACCATAATGGTTTTTTTTGTTCCATACCAGTTTGATCCTATCTTTGCTTTATTTTGCTTCTGTTTGTCAGACAAACCCACACTGTCATCTCAGTTTTTCCTTTTGTCATTTTATTTTTCTACGCTCACACACTCACATGTGTACAAGGCTCAGAATTTCTGCTGTAGACCATTGGAACATAAAAAAATACCACTAATGAGAATAAAATGCTACACAAAATTTTTCTGATGCACATACTTTATGAGATTTAACCCTCTGTCCTGATTGATAATAACATAGCATATATAAAAATTAAACGCAGAAAATACTAAATTAAATGTAGCCTGAGGATTCTCATTTTGTTTTGGTCATGAAAAAAAAAAAAAAAAGCTGTCAGAGTCTGAAAAATGACTTTTGAATGAGGTCTCCACTGGCTGAAGCCACGGTTTAGTTCCAGTCATGGGTAGCAGCAGTAGGTTGTCATCCGTGGACTCAGCACCCGTGAGAGGGAAGGCCATCCACACGCGCTGTGCGTGTTACTGTCGTCACAGCCAGGTGTTACCAGCTGCCACTGCTACACCACTGACCTGCCTGGCTAAAGGCATTGCACCCAGCACTAGCCAGAGGTATATATTTTTCCAGTCTGCCATCAGACCCCATTATTTAAAGGGTGACAGAAACTCTGCATATATTTATCCTGCTGTGCACTACCAAAATGCAGAAATTCAAATAGACACTTGTGGAGGAGCCCTGCAAACTTGTGTCTTTTATTCCAAATAAAATAATGTGTAAAATTATACAAAACAAATCAAATTACATATGGATGGTTTGTGATTTTTCAGCCAGTGGGAGACTTTCTCTTTATAGTGAAAGATGGAGTTAAAAAGGTTTCTTGAATATCTCAACATGTACATTTTGAAATGTTCTAAATAACCTTCCCCAGTGCCTCACTAATTTTAAGATTGTCTTACCCTTTAAGTGACCTGATCGCAGTCACTTATACAGCCAACTAATTCCCTGACTTGTTCATTAAGATTATTATTGAAAACCTTAAAAATTCATTATGTGTGAGCACAATGAGAACAAGACAAGCTTTTGGCTCACTGCTAATAAGAGATAAGTTTATGTTTTACCTTGAAAGGGAAGAAGAAAATGACTTTATATTTCTCAGTCTAAGCCTGTAAGAAAGATTATTCTTGAATATCTTAAATTTCTGCACACAAAAGACATGTAACTCCTCCATATGAAAAGAAATCTGTGAAGGGATTTTACTCTAGGGCATAAGTTATTGAGTATATCAACTAAATTTAAGTAAACTGTAGGAAAATGATTGGATAAAAGACAAAGCAAGCTATTCAAACTTTAGGAAATTGAGCAAATGGAGGGAGGAAGTTTTGCGTATACAAAATTATAAAAGATATAGTTTAAATCACTATAAATAAAGCAGTTGATGCCCTGTGGAATAAACCTCTTCAGGAAGTTTAGTTTTAGGACCTAAACCTGATAGAAGATAAATAAAGTTTAAGTTTTTAAGTTTCAAGAAAGAGCTGGAAGAGGTGCAAAATCAGCAGAAGACGACTTGTCTACCATTATAAGGATAGCTATATATCTACCTGTATATAGGTATAGTTACGAGGGTAACTATGCATTAAGTGCATTAAAGGGCATTGCTGGACCTGAACAGAACTTTGAAAGGCCCTGAATACTTTTTCCTGATTTTTTTTAATTTTTATTATTACTTTTTACACAATTACATATGTGCTAGTTACAAAATTCTGTAAAATGCCATGCCAAAACTAACATGCAAGATGAAAAATCATAGCAGTTTACTAAGGACATTTTTTAATGAAGAGATATATGGAATGTTCGTTTCTCTAGATCAGAGCATGCCCTGTTGGAAACAATGTAACATGTTGTATTTAAATATATCAGTGTTGCTGAAACAGCCTTTTTAGATGAAAACATGCTGACAACATTTTTATAACCATTTCTAGATATAATGAACACCTCTCATATACAAGTCATCTCCATCATTGTCTTCTGCCAAGGTGGAGAATGAAATGCCCTGTGCAATGTTTTGCTAGGTGATTTCTTGGATTGGTTTTGCCTGTTGTGTTTGTTAAATAGGCAAGTAAGACTTTTCCGTTTTCAAAGCAAGCAAGGTTTCTGGTGCCCCTGGCTTGTCTGGAGCCCATCCTGAATGCTGCTCGGTTCTTTCATCATCAGGTTTGCACTTGGGAACAGCAGAGGCTGAGCTGGTTCTGGGCAAGTATATTTGAAAACAGGAGAGAAAAGGATGCAGAGAAGCCATCCAGTTCACTTCTGCACACCACACAGGTTATTAACAGCTCGGGCTCATCAAAAGCATGTTTGTCCACTAAATTTCACTATTAAAATTCCTTGTTCGTCCTCCTTGCTAAGCAATAGCCAGCTCACAGCTGAGCACCCTGTCTGCTGTAGAAAAAGACACTTTATGTCTCATGGTGAGGAGCCTGGAAGGGGCAGGGGGAAGGAAGTAACTGGTTTGGGATTGGAGAATTCCTGTGAAGAAAAGGAAAGGGTTAGGGAGGGGTTTGAGGGTGGTGGGAATAGCTCTGGCACCTGGGAAGTGCCAAGGAAGGGGAGAGAGGTGGCTGTTAGTTTTGCCTCTTGTAATTTCAAAGACTGTTTTCAGGATTTCAGGAAACTTTCTCTTTTCTGAAAAAGAAAACCAACAACAACAAAAAAAATTGATCCTTAAAAAGACCCTAATTTTTTATTAAAATAATTTTAGAAAAAACTTTCTCCACGTTCCAGTTTGCAGGAGGTTTTGAAAAGAAATCTTTTAGTTTGATTTAGACATATATCAGATTTTCTTTAAGAAAAGCCTTGAATACACATCTCCCTGTGATTTAATTAACCTTATAGCTAATTCTAACAAACACACAAACAGGATTGTACAGAAAATTACATTCTACTTGCCGCTCAAATGAATAGTCAACTATTTCATACAAAATGAGTTTTAATCTCAGGTAGAAGAAAGAAATCTACAACCTAGAATATATTGAGTGTGTGGGAAGGTACCAACATTGGATTTATTGGTCTGTTTCAGTGCTAGACATGCCCTAAGCAGGTCTATTGGCTCAGGTCATGCAGGTGGGCTAGGCAAGACAAGAGGATGAAGCCATGCAGGAGGATGAAGGCAGGAGTTTAGCACCTTGATCCTGGACATCCTCAAATTAGACATTTCCTGCCACAGAAATGCAAATGTCCTGGGCTGATCCTAAACTGACCTGTAGCTCTGCACCAAAGAAAACCCTGCAGTGTTTCAAAACAAAGACCTCTTAAAAGTTCACCATAGACAACAGCCATCTTATGCCTCAGTTATCTTTCCCCAGTAAACAAGATTTGGGAGACATCTGGGGTGTGTTTAAATCCCACTTTCATGTGGAGTTAGGACAGGCTAAGATTTACACTCAGATCGGGAACCTTCTTCTGCTCTGGAGTTTCTCTGTTTAGATGTCACATGGGAAATTATGTGGAACAATCACAAAGGATAACATAAGGGAGACTAATGTCCACCGCTCCCTTTTCATTCCCTGCTGAGAAAAAGGATTTGCCTTGCAGGGAATTTCAGAGCAGAAGCATAATGCAGCCACTTGGAGTCTGCCTGTAGGAGTTACTTTCTGTCCATTAAGAACAGAAAAAGCATCATGATGCTAAAGTTCTGTGACTAACCCCTTAATCTGTTAAATTAGGCCCTTAAGGTACCTACAGGGTTAGGTGGGAATTTGATGAATGGCACCTAAATGATGTTTTTGGATCCTTAATGTAGCATTCAGATGCTGAAAGCACCTCCTGAGATCACCTGTCATCTCTTTGTAGCTGTGAATACTAACTTCAGGCAAACTGGTTTTGTTTCAAGTAGTGCAGGGACTTTCCTGGCACACAGTTTTTAAATCTGAGTATGTGCTTCCTTATAACCATTTAACGATAAAATTACTTGCTCTCAGAATTTTGGTATAAAGTTTTGAAGACTTAATGTTTCATACATGTGGTTAAAAGCAATGGCTTGGAAAAAATAAGGGGGAAATGTTTAACATCTGAATTTAAGTCATGTTTATCACATAGAAAGCTTTCTATATAGTTGGATAAGGTCAAGACTGGGACAGTTGTATGCAAGTTTAAGAAGAAAGGAATACTGTTTGTACAAGAATGTGCTCTCTTTTTAGCAAGGGATCAGTTTGAAGCTTTACAAATGTGCTTTACTTCAGAAATGTTACATGTGGTTACTTCATAGCTCCACACTCTCAAGACACTTTCTTTCGTTCTTGCCACCTAAGCCAAATGCACTATTCTAGCACTGAGATTAAAGCACCAGATGAGGTGGTTCATATTGGAGCACTGAACCCATAAGCTATTATAGTTAAGTGGTCAGAGCATGCTGTTTGTTCCAGGGATGCAAAAATGAGAATTTTCAAAAGGCCTACTCCCTTTGACTCTAAACACGCTAGCAAGCTTGGGAAGAAGGGCAGAAGGAAACTTTTCTAAATGGCCAGTTTCCTCCATTGGCACCAGTGCATAGTGGCCATCTGTTCAGGCTGCTTCCCAAGGACACGTCTGGCCTACCAAGCAGCCCACATCCAGGCTAGCTTTGTTTTACTTAATTCACAGGTTGGGTTAAACTACCATATAAACAACCAGGGAGTCAGAATTTCAAGTCTCCTTTTGACTTTTTCCCTGCTTAAGCTCCACCCTTCATACCTTATCTGAACTGCAAGGCCTCTTATGATTTAACACATTGAACAGCATGTCTAACTAAAAAAAAAAAAAAAAAAAAAAAAAAATTATCTTCCCAGAACCTTAAAAAACCAGTCCTGGAAAACAAAAAAGGCCCATCCATATTAGTATATGGTCTCCAACGTGGGTAGTCACAGGAAAATAGGCAAGCAGGTGGTACTTTTATGCAAGAACACTCTTAAAGAACCTGTGCCAAAGACCTCATTGGCAGCTAAAATAGCCTCCTTGAGTTTGGCGTAGTGTATTCATGTGAGAAAACCTCCCATGGTCCATTCCTTTCATGAATTGGTCACTTGTGCTTTTTGAACTGATTGTCCACAACATTTCATGAGTTCCATTGTTTAATTATCTGTTAATAGTCATCTCCCTTCAATTGTTTGAACATGGATCTTGCTAAAGTATTTGATGTCCCAAAGCTTCTGTACCATGATAACTTGTCAGCAGTCACTCCCTGTTCACCTTTTCCCATACTGCTTATGGTTTTGCAGAACTCAGTGATAATCTTCCCTTCAGTGTTCTGTTTTTCATGACAAATAGGTTTTATCCATTCAGACACTTCTCTCATACAGAAATCAGTGATTATCACCTGTCCCTCTCTGTACTTTTTTTAGTATGACTGTATCTTTTTTGACATTACATTCAATATATCCTCTACCTTTTGAGTGTATAACAGAGCATAGCTTTTAAGTAACTGCAAGAGTGGTAATTATGTCTCAGGAAGAAAATTGATTTTTATGGTGACACCTTACAGATATAAAGTATTTTTGCAGCCATTTTCAAGTAGATGGTCTATCAGAGACTATGAGCAAGTAAGCAGACATCATGGAATAGGAATACAAAAAAAGTAGGGTTTTTTGCAGGCTGGTTAGATTTAGAAATGGATCTAGAATATATACTTTGCAAATGGATATAAGACAGAGATACTTTTAATCATTCAAAAAAATCTCTTTTACTTCATAATAAAGAAATACATTAAATTTAGAAAGACTCAGCTATCTGAACCCAAACCTCACTCTTCTCAGATCAATAAAACCTTTCAGTGATGCTTATTTCTCTTGAAGTCAATGAAGTTCAGCCCCGATTCCTAATAACATACTCTTTTGGTATAGGATTTTAAAAACACTTTTTTATCAGATCAAAACTCAGACAGTGGTTATTGTTCTTAGTATCTATTTTTAAGTCAAATAAATTCAATCCAGCAAGTGTATACTGAGTCCATTTCTCTGTATTTAATTCACACCTCGCTTATGCTTCTTTTATGAGACCCCACCTGGAATACTGCAGCTGGCTCTGGGTTTCCCAGTGCAAGAAAGACATGGACCTGCTGGAGTCCAGAGGAGGGCCACAAAAATGCTCAGAGGGCTGGAGAACCTCTCCTGTGAGGACAGGCTGAGAGAGTTGGGGTTGTTCAGCCTGGAGAAGAGAAGGCTCCAGGGAGATATTATTGCAGCCTTTCAATATGTAAAGGGAGCTTATAAGAAAGACAGAGAACGACTTTTTACCAGGGT
>JAVJGG010000005.1:8873698-8929047 GCA_035590195.1 Aviceda cuculoides | reverse complement strand
CTGGCCTTGAACACTGCCAGGGATGGGGCAGCCACAGCCTCTCTGGGCAACCTGTGCCAGTGCCTCACCACCCTCATAAAAAGATTTCCTTATGTCCAGTGTAAACCTACCCTCTTTCAGTTTAAAACCATTACCTCTTGTTCAGTCACTACAAGCCCTGGTAAAGAGTCTTTCTCCAACTTTCTTATGAGCCCTTTCTATAGATTGAAACACCCCAGCAAGCTATCCCTGGAGCCTTCTCTTCTCCAGGCTGAACAACCCCAACTCTCTCAGCCTTTCTTCACAGAAGCGTTCCAGCTCCCTGACCATTTTCATGGCCCTCCTCTAGACCTGCTCTAAAAGGTCTGTCTTCTACTGGGGACCCCAGAGCTGGATGGGTACTCTGGGTGGGGTTTCATGAGAGCAGAGTGGAGGGGCAGAATCCCCTCCCTTGACCTGCTGGTCACGCTTCTTGTGATGCAGTCCAGGCTACTATTGGCCTTCTGGGCTGTGAGCACACATTGCCAGCTCACGTCCAATTTTTTGTCCACCAGTATCCCCAAGTCATTCTCTGCAGGGCTGATCTCAATCCTTTCATCCCCCAGCCTGCATTGATACTGGGGATCTCCCCTACACAGGTGCAGGACCTTGCACTTGGCCTTGTTGAACTTCACATGGTTCACATTGGTCCACTCCTCAAGCCTGTCAAGGTCAATTGATAGCAATCAGTCATACTGGGGGATTTCAGACACTGCAGAACAGTTCTTCATAACCAAGCTGCAGGAAAGAAAACATTTTTTTCCTTGTAGAAAACTTACATTACCTGCAAGAAGAAAAGACATCCCCATTCTCCCCTATGAGTCAGAGATGTAGTGGAAATGGAGCAAGTAGAGCACTATGAGTATGGAGCAACATCAGGGGCAAAAGTTAGGGGCAGCTCTGCTGCCTTACTCCAGTGCTAGGAGTCAGCAAACACCAGAAGTGGAAAAGCTCCATTTTCCCAAAAATCTGTCTTTCTCCATGTAGGATCAGCTAACGGAAGCACTGGGTCCTTTGGCTGTGGAAGGCAGTACCTGGCACCACCAAGAGGGCAGCTGCACTTATTTTGTCACCTTCTCAGTGTTGAATCACAGAGTCACTTCTATCATTTCAATGCTGTCCTTTCTCCAGACTGCTATCCAATATTTGCCCAGGAAATATAGATACAAAGTAGAATTGGTCCTTTCCTCTACCACTGCACAATACGATAAAACCAGTGTAAGTCTGACTCAGTGACACACTTGGCTGGGAAACAGCAGTTAAAAACTAGAGTCATCTTAGCCCTGCTGCTGGGGTTCAATTAGAGGAGCCCGTACTGATTGTTCCACAATGCTCACGTGCAGCTTGCTGGCTGGGCAGGGAAAGTTAAACTTATCACTGTCCTGCAGTGCATTGCCCCCGATAATGTTTGCTAGTCTTAGTACTCTTCTGTTCATTGCAGAGCGAGCATGATGTATAGTGGTTTAAGCCACCATGCACACAAGAGACTAATTGCTCTATACTCATAGGGCGCTGGAGTGCAATCTGAGAGAGCTGGATGCTTTTCAAGCCCTTGGCACTTGCTCCCTATATTGTACAGAGGAAGTTGCTTAATCTCTTCTTTCATCTCCGTCAAATGGGGGTAATACTTTTCTGCCCCAAACTGGGAGCTAAGGAGGAGATTGTTGTTGTTGTTGAAGATGTGCTCAAATACTGTTGCAGCAAGAGTCAGAGGGATGCCAACAAAGAATATTCCTCTTTGCAGACTTCAACTAGCATGGAGTAAATGAGGCATAATGTTATCCTGAAGTGTAAGAAATGAAAAAAAGTTCACAGTGGCCTCACTCATGAAATACTGCTCATCTTCTCCTCTGATGGATGCAGTTGTACTATAGGAAATAGAGGCTCACACAAAAAAAATAGGATTGCAATAAACTTGTGCAAGGGGGCATGTAATGATCCAGCTTTTTAAGTAAGTTCTTCCTGTTTATTTTTTTCTCCCCAGCAACATTTGTGCATGTTCTTGTTTCTCTCCAAATTGTGGAAGATATTTGACTGGAGGTACTGAGTTTTTCAGCCAGTAGCAAAATCCAAAAATGAATGAAAACTTATCATCTAATAGGCAAGGAAATGTGGTAAAGGATGAACTCTGGATAGAGAGGAAAAGGTGTAAATTCACACATTGATCCTAAGTCTCTTTGAAAAAGGATACTCCATAACACGAGCCATCGCAATGCCCAGACCTATGTGACGTTCTTCTTTATGAACAGCAGTCAGCTTCCCATGTTTCCTGCTGCTGGCTCCTCAAACTCCTTATCAATACTTTTCATAAATATCTTGAAGAAAACCTTAGCTATGATGTCATCATATTTATTCACAGTTAGGGTCATATATTCATGCTGAGGTGGAATCACATAGAATAGGTAGCCCAGTATAGGCTTTCATGTTTGGTGCTGGGTCTTCTAATCTGGAGGAGTGCAACTCAACCGATGTAAGAATTAAGCCCATTTTTATGTAGTCTCTGGAAATAGAAATAGGGCCCTAACAGTAAAAACATATCATGAGAGAGGAGAGAGCTGAAACCCCAAAGCCAATTGTGTTTTTCTGAAGATTTGAGTGAAGTTGGTTTATTCATTGAAGTAACTCCCTTCTAAGGCACACAAAGGTACGCAAAAAATATAAGCAGATAAGAAGAAAATCAGAATTATAACAGTATACACATTAGGAAGTATCAAAATGTAAATGATTCAGAGTCCTGTTGACATGTCAAAGCAGGGACTTGAGATGAATTGTTCTATTTCATACTTTTACCCTCTCTGGTCATGCCTACAACTCAGATCAGTTTAGTACTTTGACTGGATTACTACTTTTTCTCTCAGTCTATCTAAGGGTTTTGCAATGTTATCCATTTGTCTTCCAAAAATTGTCCATTTTCAGCTAACTATCTGTAGTTCTTTGAATGCAGTGTATACCTCCAGAGGGAGATGTTTTCTTAGACTGATTATTTCATACCACTCAACCAAATTTTGCTCTGTCTTACTCTATACAGAAATAAGGTCAAATACAGCATTCTTCTTACATATGTATTCATTGGTATGAATGAGAGTTTTAGATACACAGGCAGATCAGCAGCTTGACCTTGCAAAAATAAGAGTATGAATACAAAATACACAGCCATGTGCAATGCAGTTTATGCATTTGCTTCTGGATTCATTGGCAATGTGGAAAACAAGAGTACCAGCTAGGTACTGGCTAAGGATTACAGGTCCTATTACAAGCCTTATTTCTAAATTGCTGGAGTGGTCAATGAGTCTAAAATACTTTACAGAACATATTTACTTTTTTTCTTTGCCAGCTGCAAGTTCCTATGGGCTCAGTCTGCCAGTCAATATTGATACTATTTTTTAATTCCATTACTTCATTAAAATATTTATATTTTTTGTTACATTTATTTTCATTCTTTAACTATGATTCCTGCTCTAGCATGACCTTTGAGTCTGACCAAGCTTCTGAAGTTATTATTTTTTTGTTCAAAGGCAGTTGACCAAAGACAGACTTCCTTAAAAAAAAAAAAAATCAGATTCAATTTATGGTTATTTTACAATTTCCTCAGAAATGTAAGAAAACTAAAGCATTACCTTCTTCCTTCTGTACTTTTCTAAGTCAAAGTTGGAAAAATGGATAAGGAAGAAGGTGCAAAACATAAAAAATAGAATTAAAATAATCCAGCTGCACAAAATAGTTGCAGATACATGCTTCAAAATTCTCAGTGAATACAACATTTTGGAACTAGCTCTGCTTTTCCTGTAATGCAGGAAAAAAGGCTTAGTGCCAGGTTATACTTGTATTTGAATTCAATTCAAGATATTACCCAGAAATCCAAAATAAGTGTGATTATTGATAGTCTCAGCATGTGTAGTGGAAGACATCTGAGTGATAATAGTTTTGTATATATTATGGTATCTCATCAAGTAGTGTGGTACCTCATCAAGCATTATATGTATTTGTGTGTCAAGCTACTTATCTCTGGCATGTCAAAAAAACATCTTGAGTGCTTTAGGATGCGAAGCGTGATGTCTGTATTTCCTCTTCAAAGAGCATGCTTTCCTCATTAACATGAGAAGCAGTTGCACATGCCTGGGGAAGGAGTCTAGTGATCTAGGCCAGGTGGAGCTACACGGTTTTACAGATTAACACTTACTATACTGTACCATTCACATTATCTATAGCAAAAAGATTGTTCTTCCAGAGACGAACTGCACAGATGAGGAGAAAGCACCACAAACCAGCATTGAAAGTAATAGCTTTGAAGCATTAAAATCTTATCCCTTTGTAAATTAACATATTAAATGATCTATGGAGGTAATGCACGTGCAGCAAGAGATGTTAGGACTGAGTTCAAACACTTATCCATGTGCACTGAAAGACTGTAGACAACATGGGCTGTGCAGTCCTGCCATGGGCATATTGCTCCAAATGCCTAAGCAGTTCAATCAGTGCAGTGGGGATATTCATGCGTGTGAAAAAATTCAGATCTATCTTTCAGATCAGGTCTCTGAGACTTTCAATATCTGTCATCACAGTGGCTATTGCACACCCAAGATGTAAGAACGTCACTGGAAACTTAGGCCCTTCGTGCAGGAAGACACCAATGCAAAGGGCTTTTCATCCTCAGTCAGATCAGTACAAATGCCCTGAAAATCCCCGTGATAATGTCATGGCAGATGTGCTGTTTTGGAGATCAACACGTGACTTCTTAAAGCTTGAAGAAACAGACAGCTGTGATCAATATGAATCCTATCTCCCTTGGAATATTACAGAGGTTCCAAAGAATGTGTTGGAAGAGTATGAATCTGAGGGATGATAAGTTTTAGGGAAAGGATCCCAGGTTTACTTCGCTGTGTTAGTGCTGTCCGTGAGACCCTTTCAGGAAAGCCCAGGGTACTGGCCCTGTGTCGAGCCCTTGGCAACAGCTGTGTAACCTCTGGTTTCCCATTCGCGTACCATCACCTCTTTCTCCCAAGCAATGACGGTCCACAAGATACCCTCCCCCTACCTTACACTAGAATAACTTCATTTCACCGGGATGAAAATGGGAATCCAATATTTATGCTCCCATGTCTGTAAATTCCTGTGGCAAGTACAACAAAACGCTGCCGCCAGCAGACCAGTGTTAGCTGCTTACCAGCTAATGGGGTAACTGCCCATGGACAACATTGCCTAAACCACAGTGCTGGTGTGAAGATGAAGCGTGGAGGTGGCAGCTGCAACTGTAGTTGGGAACCTTTGGTTTAAGGAATAATGGATGGGATATATAGGCTACTGCTCCTGTTCAGCAATGACCCAGCATCACGAAAGCGTTGCTACTCTGAAAAGAGTGGCTAGTTTAGTCTCTATTCCTTGTTCACTAGAATATAACACAAAACATCTTCGTCCATATTCACTGATGTTATAGGAGTCAACATAGCAGATATAACAGCTACAAAGCTTTTCTGTTTTGGCCGAGATCTGAGTACCATTAGTACAGAGAGCAAAGGAAATGACTTCTAGTTGAGAAGTGGGAACACATTCTTACGTTCCTCTTTTGCCAACTTATATATAGGGAAATGTAAATTTTGGTCTCTGGGCCAATGACTTCCCAGGAGCTTATGCTGATTAAAAACAATGCTTAGAGCAAAAAGAAATCCAGAAGTCTATAAACATTTATGTCTGAGTCAAAGCCACAGAACGATGAGTATAAAACAAATAAACAAACAATAAAAAAGCCAAGTAAAATGGCTGGCAAGTGAGGCACACAACCCCACTACGAGGCTTTTGCAATGGGAAAAGGTGATGCAACAGGAGACTTCTGGGGAGAAACCCAAAGGAGGAAGAGGGCTTCTTGCTTTCTGTGTGTGCAGAAACCTCTAGTTTGTGCCTTTTCTGCCTTCTCTGGGTGAGAGAGAAGCCAAAACAAAACAGGGGTATTGGTGCAGACGGTAAGTGCTGTTCCCAGGGTGCTTTCCCTGTTTTGCTGCAGGACTGAAACATTCTGTGTTTTACCTGGTATAAACAAACCTCTTTTAAAGGTACTTCAGTCACAGAAAAGGAGACAGCAGAACAGTTACTGTTGACCTTCCACAGACCTTCCCTACTCATTTTCCTCTGATCATGGCAACGCGCAGCTTTCTCTCCTCTTGCACTGAAAGAGGAGACTGGAAGGGACGCAGCTTGCTCAAGTGGCTGTAAGTTTCATTGACTTAAAGCCTTTAATGTTGTACTCTATCTGCATATAAACCTTAAAAGGACTACAGCTAACTTTCAATGTTCAGGGACACAGCAACATAGCCCAGAAACAGGCACTTGCAATGGACATTTAAAGTCTACTAATGGCTTATGGTGTTCAGAAAGAGGAATAAAATTTCATGGTTTTGTATAAATGGCTGGTTTTTTCCTTCCTGAAGACACAGAACAATTGTCATAATTGCTCCAGATTAGCTGGACAAAACCTGCCTTAAGAGGTATATTCAAAACTGATTTATGTTACATGATGTATGTGTCAGGAGATTTCTGTAAATTTAATTTTTAAAAAAGAAAAATTATTCCTAATACTTACAGGCTGTATAGAGGTAGGAGAAATAAAATCTTCTTTAGGAAAAAAGAAATATTAAAAATATGAATGTCCTATGTGACTGACCCAGTGTAAAGTTGCCCACACGATGTATCCCATATATACCATTTGTTGTTATATGTAGTTACATATATACAAAACATATTTTGAATATTCCATCCAGTTTGAAATAGAAGCACATTTTAAAATACAGACTGTTTCTCAGACATTTCTGAACAATAGAGTAACACTAATCAGCCTAGCTCAAAGGATGCTGTTTTAAAAGCTGCTGTGGATCTCACGTTGTGATTAGAAAGGAATTCCCATCCCCTGCGTGGTCATTAGTCACGGCAGTTTGAGACTGTCACACCATATGCAAGCCTGTGTTACAGAGAGATTTCCTTCAACCTAAACAGAAGATTCAGAAACAAGCAAAGGAAGAGGTCCTACGTTTCCTTGTTAAGAAATACCCTACATACAGGAAAGATTTCAGACACCACGTTGGTCTTGCATTCTTTAGGCCCTATTCCCAACTCCCTCGCTTGTGAATATTTTCAGAGAAGTACTACAGTAGCCTAAAACTTCTGTAAGAAGAGAAATACTCATCTTGAGCAACTATAAACCCAAAAGCCGTTACTGGAATGCACTGAAAGTCAAGGAGCCAAAGGATGTGCATCCAGGAAGATTGATGGGCTGAGGAAAGTAGGACTGGATGCAGCCATATCAAAACCACATCGGAAGAAGAGGAAACCGAGCAGCTGTGTGGGCAGCCCTTGTCACAGACCTGCCATACCTGCCATGACAGGCAGCGCTGCCGAGACAAGCTGCACATGTGTGTCCTCCCCTTCTCCTAAATACAAGCTGAAGGATATCTGACAAATCCCCTCTATGCCTGAAGGAACAAAGCATCCTTCACTGTGAGCTAAATGATACAGAGAGAGGCCCCAGAAGAGCGGTGGTTGAAGACAGACTAGTATTTGGACATGTATAGTTGAATGCCATATGGATGCCAGCCACATCGTGTCTTGAAGTCATATGGTATTACGCTGTCCAATTACACCATTTTTACCTGGAGGCCCCTTGAGTCTGCTCTCATCATTCAGCAAATCTCTGCTTTTGTGCTTCCTTTACAGTCCATTTCTTCCCCCTCATTGCTTCTTTGCAGAAATGAGGAAGGAAAGGGGAGAGGGGAGGCTAAAAAAAGCAAGAAAGCATATCTGGAAAATGCATTCACCTTTCAATCAAATCTGAGCAGGAAGCCTTCAGGAAGAGGGGCAGACTAGAAAGTGAGGATCACCTCTTATGAATCACAGGTCAAATTTCACACAGAACAGAGAGATAAAGGCTGCATCTTCTCCATTGTAGTTACGTTTCATGGTGGTAAATGCAGAGAAAAGAAGTTCAGGCTGGCTTGGAAAGCTCAGTCACACTCCTCTACAGAAAGAATCACTGAGAAAGGGACATTGTGACAAAGTGAATACCTATCCTTCATAACTTTTAATGTCATAAGGGCAGGATAGCCATGCTGAAGATCTCAACTCAACAATCAGAAGCCTTCAGATACTATGAAGCCACACTTTTGCAAGAGATAGAAAGCATGATAGCAGTTCCCTGCTACATCTGACATTTCTCCTTCCTGACCTGCCCTCATGCTCATCATTATACATTTTATCCAAATAAGGAAGATGGAAGAAGTCAAGATCAAATGGTGCATTTGGCTGCTTCTGAATGCACAGGTATCTGCTGAACCATTGAAAGAACTGAATATAAGGGATATGGCAGATTTCTTCTATTTCCCTATTGTACCTCAGTCTTGTTTCACACCCATCTCCAGGATGGCTTGGAAGTTCCCTGGATCTCCTCTCAAAGAAGAACCTTCACTCATGAGAACAGGGTGTTCAGAAACAGAAAAACGAAAGCCCACCCTATTCAATTTTAGAAGAAGCTGGTTTAGATCCTGTTAGAGCAGGATTCTATCTCAAAAACTGGGATTACATGAGCAGAGTAACAAGGTGGCTCGTCTCAGCCTACAAAGAAGGAAACATGCTGCAGTTAGTTCAAAATAACATCTCAGGCCTGAATTTCTTTAAGCCTTGTCCATGCAGTGCTTCTGTAAGTAATTTAAATGTTTTCTATCAGTTTACCCCTCCTAGTAACTGCATGCAGCATACAGCATTATTGACAAAAAAATGGAGCAGTTCCTGGAATAAAAATTTTCAGTGCATTCTCTCCTGAAAACCCCAAAGTATTTATTGCCCTTACATTCAACAGGGAGGAATCAAGATGCAAAAGGATGAGCTGTTCATACAGTGCTTCTCCTTAATGTTTTATTGACTAGAATGGAATTCCTCATTTTTCCTTCTCCCTTCCTCATCACTCAACACAGCTTTTTAGGAGCCAAATCACTCAATCCAGCAAACTTGTACCATCCCTAACACCTCCTCCTTTCTCTTCACACACTTAAACCTTCACCTTCTTATCATTTAGTAAGAAAAATTTTTTAATTTTTCCTATATGTTTTGAGAGTGATGGAAGAAACTCACCATCAGATTTTGTTCCTACAGACTCTTAAATTCTCCAAGTCCTTCCCTTTCATATACTGATTTTATATTCTGGATTTACAAGCATTTTATCTTAGCTCTCCCATTACCATCATATATTACGATGCACAGACTTATGGAGACCTTCAATGACTTCACTGCAGCTCTGTAGCTGTTTGTATTTACCATTGACAAAGTCAGATTTCAGCATCAGAGGCTTCAGAAACAGTTGGGGCAGAAAGCTGCATAGTGATTTCCATGGAATATTTTTCTACTGTCTCCTTGCTTCTCTAGAACCAAAAGATGGCTGTACAACTGAAATACAAATTTGCTGCATTTCAGGCAAGCCCTGAGAGAAGGGCTTGTGCCTTCCTGAGTAATTAGGAGATAAGGCAGTCTTGTAATGTCTGCTGAACAACTGATGACTATCAGACTTGTTAGGATGATTTTTATCTTTGTTTCCAGGACTACTGTACTAAATAAACTGTTTCAATTGTGAAAGGGGAAAAAAGAGAATGGTGGGGTGAGCAAAATAAGATTTTTTCACTGACAATTTGTTTGCTGCTCATAAGTTTGTAAAACCTAAATGAAGACAAAAGGTGTTCTCATTAAGAGTTAGTATGAGTGGCTTTCTTGGCAGAATCAAAGAAAAGAAGTAATAATATGCTGAGCAGTAAGACATCTTGATAAACTGCATTAGCCAAAATAGCAATAGATGACAGAAAGAGTAAGCCATGCTTTTGAACATCACTCTCTTCAGCTGAGACCATACTGTCCCTCATCTTATAGATGGTTAATGAACCCAATTTGGGAGTAACAATGGCTACGAAGTAAGTGTAAATTCATGAGAAAATAAATATAAACCAGTTAATTTACATTTTCTTATAAGGAAAAATTCACAAGATTGAGTTTTACTCTCTATGAATCTGACACAAGAAAGAAACTCGGGAGCTGGTTTTAAATTGTCTGTGACTACAATAAAAGAAAACCATTCTTAACTGGGGTGTTATCTGTATCTCCAACATTGTGGCGTCTGTTATCATTCTTACAAGGTAGTGTCTGGAAGCCTTTCCTTTACAAACCTGTTTTTCAGGTGCATGCAACCCTGCTGTTAAACTGAATCAGAGCCCACAATAGATTTAACACATCTTCATTTGTGAGAAATAAATTCTCTGATTGTTTTAATTTTATTATGGGAATATGAAATGTCATGGAATCTTATTGGTATATAAATATTTTTTTTCAGGTTCATAATTACCACTCCTTATTTTCTGAAGCAAAACTTCATAGGGTTCCACTCTTAAGGCTTATACCACACCTGCAAATTCACTGACTTGAAGAGAAGGTAGGAAGACTCAGCCTAGGAAGGAAAAGAGGGTAACACAGGGTTATGAAATGGAATTCTATTGAAAATCTTCCTGAATGATAAAGGTACATCCAGCCCGTTGTGTATGTAAGCTGAAGGGGCTTTGGTGGACTGAATCTCAGATCTAATTAAGTATGAAAATCTGAATTAGAACTAAAACCTGTAGCATCCAAACCATAATTTCTAATAATTGTTGTGACAAAACACTAAACTGACACAATAGCAGAGGAATTTTATCTTTCTATCCATCACTAACTTTTGCATCCACCACTGGGTTTTCTATCAAAGACCGACGGCAATAGACTCTCCCTAAGGGATCAGTAGAAACATACCATGACCTTTACTAATAGCTTTGTATAACAAATATTCTGTAGTTTTACCTTACAGGGAAGCTCCATGAAATGTTCATTCTTTCTTCTTTATTCCCAACCTCTCACTCCACCCTTTCTGGCCTACCCACAAACACATCATGCACATATTTCGCATAATGCCGGCAAAATATTACATGCATTATACCTGATTGCTAATTATTCTCAAGCTACTTTGGAGTAATTGGAGTCAGGAGGCTTTTGAGACCAGTCTACATCTAAGTCAATTTTACCAAGCATATTGCAGCAATCATGCAAGCAGGTTAATAATGGGACAAACAGAGAGGTAACTCATCAGTAGATAACATGTACTTGCACATTTGAACAGCTAGAAGCTTTAACTAGGTTTTTAACTGTTTCCCAAACAATTCAAAAGTGGTGGAGGGCACAGCTCATGACTTGTACCACTGCTAAAAACAGTGAGTCTCTGAACTCAGTGTTTCGCTTCTTCAGGTTACTTTCATGACCAATGTGCAGATCTAATTACATTCTTATGAATGACACTAGGAATCTGTGAAAGGAAATTCATTTCATGGCATGTGGCAGTGTGTCAGTGAAGTGAAAGGCATTTTTAACTGGGGCATAGCAAAGACAAAGAGCCAGCTGGTGATATGTTTTTTGTCAGTTCGAGTGGAATGTCACATGCTCTGAAATGCTGAAGCCTTAATAAAAAAAAAAAAAAAAAAAGTAATTCAATACCAGAATTTGTAATGGCAAAGTCACAGTAAGGCCTGAAAATTAGATTTTGAAGTTACAGTATACACAGGTTTTCTTTTTTACATGTATTTTCAGGCTAAACTTCAGGAGGGTGTTAATTTCTCAGTAATGAAATCACCCATCGGAGCCAAGAATGACAGATCTCTACCAATGCTGTACATCTGGTCCTCTAACTTTGGCTTCTTAGCCTCTGTGTATTACGTTTTCTTCATATTCTTTTTAAGAACTGGCCAAAGCTCTTAAGTGGCCTAAAACATATTTTCAATTGTAAAGGAGTTTTCAGAAAAAAATACTCCCCCTTCTCCAGTAGAAAATGTAGGCTGGATAAGAGTCAATGGTTAATTCAGATACCTACTCCATAAATAGTATAGATAAAGCATTCAGTCAGTTGTAGTGATAATTATACTCTTGGAACACTTACTTGTCCATGACCCCCCCCACACACCCCAGAATTAATTGTGTATTAATATACAATTTTATTTCTTATAAAGTGCAGAAAAAGAAGACATTTATGCCTCTACGCATTTGCAGCAGGGAGAGGTTAGTTTTATCAGATGTGGAGATCTCCAGCTTGTTACTCAAACAGCCAGAAAAACATCTATCATCCTTTAAACAAACACACTGCAAAAATCAGTATGAAAAACACTACCACATTCTAATTCTCAAGCCCTGCTTAAGAACACCTGAGCAAGTAAGACACTGCCTTTGAATTATTTCTTTATCCTGGCTGCCTTCATATACGTTCCATGTGATACTAAAGTCAACAAATGTTATTTTCATCAGCAGAGAGAAAACTTAAAAATTCATGACTTCAGTTCTAAAGGTTTGTTCTTGGACAGGAACAATCAGGAAAGAAAAGCAGATAAAAAGTCTGAAAAAGAAAGCTTTCAGTAGAACTTTTTTCATTTGGATTGCAGCACAGCCTTTTTCTTCCCAGGAGATCATACTGATTTGTATGAATCTATTTCTATGTATATAAGATGAATCTATCTATCTATCTGTCTGTCTGTCTGTCTATCTATCACTATATATTTTTTCTTTGAAATACCTTGGTCACAGGAGAATTGGATCAGAAAGGTGGATGACATAAAAACTGATCCTAAGTGTATCCCACTTGCCTGATACCTTCCCAGCAGAATATTTTCATGGTCCTAAGACTGCTGGCTCAGCTATTTCTTGGGTTCACAAGACCTTATACTCTGGAACAACCTTGCTTTGCAGATAGAATGAAAACTTTCCAGGTCTGTGTCATAGATCTATAATTGTGGGAGAGCTTTCTGGCTGTCTTAGTCTTCTGGGCTTCTTATCTAGATGTGGAGAAATCTTTCTTCCCCATGGTAGCAAAGCTTACTTTCTTCAGCACTTCCAGGGTCTTCCTGAGTTAAGATAACAGCTAAACCCCCAATGTCAGAATCTCCAGTAGAATTTTGGAGTTCTGTTTTCAGGAGGAAACTTCAGACTTTCTGCTTTTCGTTCAGACTTAGAACAAAACATCCCTTGAAGTACTGAATTTTCCCATAGAACAGACTTTTCAATTTGGGGACTTTTTAAGTGTACTAATACATCTGTATTAGTATAGTGATCTCATCTGTAGAGGAGGTTATGCCCACTTAATATCTAGTAAAATCTTCTTTTAATGTTATAAAAATCAAATAACCAGTTTTTCTACTTTACTGCAAACACAGCTATATTCTAACAATTCAGAAAATCTGCTGACCGCTCATATTGTAACCAAGGGTTGCATGACATAAAACTTGGAAAGTATGGCTTCACCCTCCTTTAAAATGGTTTACTTTTGTGTGTGTCTTATTCTATAAGGCAAAATACTTGTTATTCCTCTTCAGAACTGGGAAATCAGTTCACCAGTAGCAAAGTAATCATGGTTTTTGCTGTGCTATTAAAATGTAGATCAGTAGTGACTTTATCTCATCAGTAGTGTGATGTTACCATCGATTATTCTGGCATCATGGATTTGCAACTGTGTCACCAGAATTAGATTGAACTTAACATATAACTCAACAGCAATTTCCCAATATCTAAACTAGATTTTCCACAGCTCTTCAAGCTGAGAACATATGGTCTTGTGTTATATGTTAATTGAAAAGTACTCCATGAAAATTTTAACTACTTGTCTCAGCCAGGGGTGATTTTGTGATGGACAAGTATAGACCAGTGTACTGGAATTTATTTCGTCTGTCAGGTGAGTTATGTTTCTATCACCTTATATATTAGACCTTCCAACATTTCTGGAAATTCTTGCCAAAATTAGCCTGGGGTTTTTTGCATTCAGCAGTTATTCAAACAGTAAAGACAAATTACTGTGAAAAAATAGCAAGTCAGATAAAGGTAAAGTGATTTTCTTTGGCAATCTTGCTAAAACTCACTGAAGCATTTAATTGCAAGGAGCACACTCAACCTTTTATGGTACATTGTATCTATAGCCTAAAGGAATATCTATCTTTATCTTTTGCTGTGCCTCCTTTAAGCAATAAATACACAAAGGGTGCTGTTTTCAGTTAACATTTACCTCATGATATTTATTGCTAGCCATAGTTATCTACACATCTTCAGCAAAGTTCCCCCTCCAGATAAGGTACATTTTTAAACAAAGTATTTGCTATTTGTATTATTTTCTCCAATCCTTCAATTCAATTTAAAAGTTAGAGAAATTATATCTGAGCTGAATCATTTCACACATATACAAAGGAAAATGAAAGAAAGAGTAAGAATCTGAAGATACATTATATCAGCATGTTTGGATTTAACTAATTAATATGTTTAATTCTAATCCTTGCACTTGCAACTAACCTGAATCTTCAAGAGAAACCAAATGAATCTTTATTGCATCTTTCAATGCTGTGCCTAATAATTTGTTAGTTAAAACTAAAATAGCTGCAGATTCTGTTTAACAGGGGCACAGTCTTCCCCCTGCACCAACTAAAACTTGTGTTCCTTTAAGTTCTGCAAGGTTTTTCTACAAAGGACACATGTGAGCTGAATTTCCTTCCAGCTGAGTGAGGGGGGCATTTGGAAGTTCACTCCCCCACCATAGTACAGCTGCTGCACAATGTCAGCCAGAGCTTACAACTTCACAATTGTTGCATGCAGCCACAGCACAGAGCATCACTTGTGGAGTGGAAAAATGGGATGAACATTACACATGGCTCCAGTACTGCCTTTTTTTGGAAGTGACATGTGGGCTTACGTTCAGCACATCTTTCTGAGTTTGCTTAAAAATGTTCCATATGACTCAGTCTTCTATTTGAATGTTAATCCCAATTTCCAACCATTTCATCTGAGCATGACAATAAATATCAATTACCAAATGCAGCCATGAATATTTGCAAAAATAGGCTTCATAAAATGAAACAGCTGTTATAGCTTTAAAGATAAGTCATTAATCTCTTGCCTCCAAAATAACAACAATCTCCCAATGGTGTTTAGCACATCTGATAAAGAAAAGAGTCAAGCACTAGGTCCAGGAGCTGGAATGTGTAAGCAATCTTCATCCCATCTGTGGATGCATGCCATAGATGGGTTGACCAAAGTTACAGATGTGATTGGCTTGCTACCTAAATTGCTCTCCTTCAGAAGCTGATGATTATGGAATGTAGAGCTGAATGTTGAGAAAGTCCAGATTGGCTAATGGCAATTTCCTGCTGTGCCTTTGACACCGCTTGACTCTAAGTCAACAAAAGGTTCCTTCTATATAGTGAATGTCTACATTTTCATTTGACAATGCTAATTGAACACTTCCTCCTCAAAATTTGAAGACTGCCATAGAAGATGTAATTGTGTGTTGACTTCCAATAGTGAAGAGTTAATTAGCATGCAATAGTTCAGGGCAGGATCAGGTTTCATGTGCACAACAGCTGAAATGACCTTTTTCAACATCCTATACATTTAACGTTAATTTCAGAAAATAATGAGAGGCCATGGAATAGACCAAGGTGTTATTGTCTTTCAGGTCAGGTTTGTTTGCTGAGAAAGAAAGGTTTAATTTGAGTTGATCAGCTAAAACAGTATCAGCTGTGTTTACTAGTAAATGATGCAAACATCTTGACAACAAACTCATACTCTGACTAGACTGCTTCCACAATACCAGTTGGAAATAAGAAACCTTTAATTAGAAAGGAACACAGAATCAAAAGATAAGGAAAAAAATATTGAAGCCATGAAGGTAGCTGATGGTAGAAAACACAAATAACATATTCTTTCCATGTGCAAATTATTTCAGTGCTCAAACAACATGGGTCTTGGTGTATTCCTGTGTTTAGTTATACACTAAACCTGCTACACCCTTCAAAAGCCACAGCTTTCCCTGGACAGGGAATTCTTTCTGTGCCAAACCATGTGGTGGTTTTATGCTGTGAACGAATGAGAACCGATGAGGTCAGCAGCTCATTTTGGGTTATGATCTAAGATGGTATGAACGGTGTTCTCCAGAGATGCATAGCTGATGTTCCTTTCCATCACACTGTGTATTAAAGTCTTTTAACAAGTAGCTGTGACTATGAAGAGTGAAAAATTAATGTTCATCAAGCTAGAAGGTAGTATTGAAAGGATAACCTTTTCCTCCTTCTCATCAAAATTAATATTTCAAATAAAAGTTTAAGTACAGCAGAAGTCCCTCCTTAGGGCAATTAAAGCTCTCAAGTATTGGCCATATTAGAAACCAATTTCTAGTGAGGAGATATTTTTCTAAATCCTTCTTGTTAATGAAAGAGCTTCAGGCTTTTTGAATAGTTTTTGTCATGCTGGAAGCAGACTTTAAATTAATGTTTGCTGCTTTTGGCCAGTTTCTTTGTGTCTTTGTGTTCATAATCCACAAATGTAGGCATCCCCCCCACCCCAGTTATACCAGTTAAAAATAATGTTACTCAAGCAGGGGAAGAAAACAAAGTAAAGCAAACTAAAAAAAAATCTCTTCAAACTCTCCAGCAACAGGATAAAAATGCCAATTACTCCATTCAATATCCTTCCTCTGGTTCTTTTAGATTTACATAGATCAGTGTGAGTTACTACGCATAAAAGTGCCACAAAAGTCAGATTGTGTCTCAGCAATGAAACCCCGGTCACATCAGATAGAATTAGCTGATTGAGTTTCAAAAGCAGTTCACTAAAGCAATTCACTATATACAATGAGTTTTGGTCACTCCAAAAGTACGGCCAAATTTAGCAAAAAGTTAATAAGATCATAATCCATATGTGTTAACTACTAATTTTGACATCTCTAGAGCAAGTGGTTCCCTATAACTCAAAGGTTAGAGTAGTATGAAATATGGTTTAGACTAAAAGACTTTATGGAAGAATATTCTCAAACTAGAGTTGGTGGTAAGAAATAATGTTCCAAATCTCTTGTTCTGTTTCAGGTATTTAGTATTTAACTCAGGATGTTTCAAATCCTACATAACTTTGGGCTATTTATCAAAAGAACTTGTTGAATCATCTCTTCTCTCCTCAATCTGGAATCAGCCTTTTGCATATATTTTTAAGACCCATGGGGAAAAACACAAGGAAAGCTTAATTAGTGTCATTTTTTAAGCTTTTTTTGTTCAGACACTGAAATTTAAAAAAAAAAATTGAAAAAAACCTGACAGTAACTGACACTCCAATAGTGAAAGATATTTTGATCCCACAGGAGACACGAAAAGCAAGGTACAGGCAAATGTAATAGCTACAACTTCAGAAAAAGCTGAAAAGCTAAAGGCTAGATTGATTAAGGCAAGAGGTAACACAGATGTGTGACTGATTAGCAGCAGAACAACAGAAGTTTGAAGAGAGAAATTTGACAATACTGAAGAAGGAGATGATAGGCACTACCGGAAGACTGAAAGCGTGGGAGACAAGGAGAAGTCTAACTCAATTTACTTCAAGAATGTGAACATGAAGAAGAGAAGCTTCCAACAGTTGTGGAGAAAAGCTGGTGAAAGAGATACCAAGAAGAATTGGCACTTATATCTCTTTAGAAACATTGAAGTCTGAACTGGCAGTAGATTGTCAAAGAGGAGATATCAGAAAAATAACTTCATAGTGCTGATACAATCTGGAATTGCTGAGGTAAAAGGGTAAATATGAGCAATCCACTTTAAGGGAGTCATTCATATCCTGAGGTCATTAAAGGGAGAGGCAAGCAAAGCATGAGAAAAAGGAATGGACTATACAGGTTTTTGAGGACGTAGAAAGAGAAGACAAGGTTGGGTAAACAATGATCAGGTTAGGTAGAAAGAAAAACTATAAACAAAAATAGGACAAGGGCAAGGCTGAGGTGTGGCTGTGTCAGAGACTGCAGTGAGGCAGGAAATAGTTTATTTATAAGCCATGAGAAATAAATATATAGAATATTGCTTAGGGAGTTTGGGCAAAGCATGGAGAATCAAATCTAGCTGGGAATAAATCAGAGTCAGCTGGAAGAGAGAAAATGTGATTGAAGTGGTCAGATTCACAAAGTTTTGGAGCTGGGTGATTAAATGTCCTTTCAGGCTTAACTTGCTGGGTTAGGTGTTGGAGATGTAGCTATGACAGCAGGAATACTTTGAATGAAAGACATGAGTGCAAAGGTAACAATATTCAGTATGGACAGATTATTAAATGCAATGGCGAGAGAATGAGGGAAGTGTCAGATTTACTCTCTCTTTGAATGTTTAAAATGTAAACCTCATTATTTCATTATAGTCCATGTCTGGTCCTTGATAGCCCAAGCCAGAAAACAATGCTACCTTTTAACTGCTCCTATGCAGAGAAAGATTTTCCTTTAATCCATGCTCACAGGGGCAAAGTCAACAAAAATGCTCCTGTGCTGCTCCCCACTACTTTCTTTGTCAGGCAATTACTGTGAAAGAGGTAATATAATAGAAAGGACAAAACAACTACTGTGTCTCTGCCTTGAAGAGAACTGTAACTTCAGCTCCTTTAGCTGCTTAAAACATTTCCTAGGCACCCATGCTGTGAGTCAGCCTTGAGCTGGCTCTGCTGACAACTCTGGACGTTTTCAGTGTAGCACAACAGTAGGAGTTTTTCAAAGCCACAGCCAGGATTTCTTTATTTAGTTGTGTTTACTCCTGCTACCATGTTTTGGGTTAGTTTGGATGTCAAAGTAATTTCATGCACTAAACCTGCAATATATTGAACAGTGAAGTGAGGTAACAGCTGTGTTGTATGGTTAACGGGAAATGTAAACCCATTACATTTCTGTTGATGTTAATGTTTTTGGACAGCAAGCTTCCCTTTGAAGAATGTGAATATCCATGAAAACTCCTTATTTCTTTCCTAAACGCTGTCCCCTATTCCCCCCTTCTCTCTGCATCCACTTCTTTAGAAAAAGGCTCCAAATACCTCTGGTCAGTGCCAAAGCCCTGAGGAACTTAATTTGGACCAGGATTTAAGCTTATACATCAACTCCTACTCTAACACTAGCTCCTTATCAAGCAAATTATTAAACTTCCATTCCAAATATGAAATTCCATGTAGAATCTAAAGCAAACTCCAATTTTAGGGATTTATACAGCAATATTTGACAGCGTTTTTCTCATTTAGTTGGTTACAAGTGATCTAAAACTTCTAAGACTTGGAAATTTGGGCCAATTTTCATTCAGCACCTATTCAACACCCACTTGAGCACTTCTAACAGGTGAGACTTTTGTTTTCGAGCTCCTCTTCAAATAGAAGCTTTCCAGAATATACCCCTGGCCTCGGTATGTAAGAGGAGCTCTGTAATTATTACCAGTCGACTGAGCTATCTTTCCATTGCTTCCTTTGAACTCTCCTCTGCCAACAAACATCTTGACAACTCCTAGAAACCCTTGGCGAGCTGTGAGGATTGCTGTGGCAGTTGACTGAGCCTGATGAAGGTCTTTCAACCCCTTAGAAAAAAGCTGACTGTTGCTACCTGCAGGATGAGAACTAAGAGGATGAGAGGCACGGCCAAGGAGGTGAGCCCCTGGGGGTGTCTGTGGAAGACGCTCCCCAAGAGTGCTTCTTCCCAGGGGCTTGGGAGGGCCATAGCTGTAGTCACCGGTGATTCCGGGAGAGGCTGTTGCCCCTGCTGAGCAGTAATCACAGCCCTCCTACCCCTCTGGTTCCCCTGGGAGCAAGAGCAAGAGTTGTTTTCCCAAGTTGGGCAGGGAGGTCCTGGCTTTCCCGGTGCCCCCCCAGCCCCTCCTTGTGCTCCACTCGGCTGCCTGCTGCCTCTCTCCAGGGCTGGATCTGCCCGGGGCTGGATCTGCCCGGGGCTGGATCTGCCCAGGGCTGGATCTTCCCAGGGCTGGCCCAAGTCTCTGCCCAGGGCTGGATCTTCCCAGGGCTGGCCCATGGCTCTGCCCAGGGCTGGATCTTCCCAGGGCTGTCCCATGGCTCTGCCCAGGGCTGGATCTGCCCAGGGCTGGATCTTCCCAGGGCTGGCCCATGGCTCTGCCCAGGGCTGGGTCTGCCCATGGGGTCCCCGGGGCCAAGCTCTCCCTCTCGTAAGGATGGCACCACCACACTCCAAGGCAGGGTTTCAGGCAATGCCAGAAAGCAACGCCGGCAACATAGCCCTATTTTGTGAAGCTTATTCACGTAGGCTAGTGTTTCAGCACTAAGGCCATGCCAGAAACATAGCCCTATTTTGTGAAGCTTACTCATAGAGTCTATCACCCTCCAGGTTCCCTGGATGTTTCTGACGTTTCCGAAACAAAGAGCAAACAGGTATGAAGGAGTCCTGCGCTCCGCACTGGCACAGCCCCAGCTGGCCGGCCTTCCTTGCAACAGAGCAGAGGTACCGCTGGTTGTTTTTAAATATTAGAGGCGACACTTTGACTATCATCTCGCCAGATAAACATTTGGCCTTGTTTTGTACTGATGGAAGAGTTTCCTTGATGCAAAAGCAGATTGTGTAGCAGTACTCAAAGGCCCAGGAGGTGATAATGATTTAAAGTATCTGCCATAAACAATCACTTACCCACAGCCAGGGGCAAGGGAGAAGAAAACATTAGCAAAGTGAGAAGTGTCAGATTCCATCCTGGCAGGGGGTGGGAAAGCGATAACATCCTCTAGGCCACAGTGTCTGCCCGTAAACACCCCCTTTGAAGGAGTCAAGTAAGCGGAGAGTTGTGCCGTCCACCTTTGGCATGGCTTCAATAAATCAGAAGGGCAGAAAGACGCCTGACAGGCTTTTAAAGTCGATGGGAAGCGCTCTACTGAGGAAGAAGATGTTTGCCCCAAACTGTAAGATTTGGACTTTCCAAAAAAAAAAAAAATAAACAAGCAAAGCGAAGAGCCCCTTTCACAGATCGGGATGAAAAATGAGAATCTCCAACTTTTTTAGTACCAGTAAATAAATACAAATCGGGATAGTGAAAAAGTTCTGAAACTAGCAGAAGTATGGATTTTGATTACAATGCTATTTTTTCACCTTCTGTTTTACTTAAAAGCCGAATTTCTAGCCCAGAAGCTATTTATTCTAAAAGACATATTGTTTTTATTTTTTTAATTTTTTATTTACCAAAAATTAAGAGCAAATTTTCTGAGAGCTATTTCCTGACATACACATTTGGTCACATTTTGAAATACATATATATATATATATATATGTTTTCCCTTTATGTATTCTGCATTTGTAAGAAAAGGCCCAAACTGTCCATTAGAAGTCTTTGACTATCTTCCCTGCCCCTGTGTGCAGAGAGCTGCCACAGTAATGCCCTGGCTCTGGCTGACTCCTCCAGTCCAGGTAGATGACCCAATGGTCTGCAGGACAGGCGAGGTCAGGTAGGGACAGACAGTCATACAGCAGCTAATCCCACTTTGATGCCAGCAGCAGGAGCAGAGGTGATAGCTGAACTCCTGGCACTAAGTTAGCCAGTCACATTTTTTGGAACAAGCTTAAACTAGCAAAGTCTCCGGCACAGTGAGTAAATCAGAAACACAGACTATATCAGTGCTTTGTTTAATCTGATTACAGTATTTTTGATCAGGTATTAAAAGTGCTATAAATAGATTTATTGTCTCATGAAGCCATAGTCCATGTCCTTTGAAACAAACAGTTTGGGCTGCCCCAGTTGAAGAAAAAAATAGCATTAAATATGTTTATTATGCCATCTGATTGTAGCTATTTCAATTATCTACAATTGGACTAAACATGTTTGATGGGAAAAATTCTGTACAAATTGAATTTACTTTGTCAGAGAGACAAATGAGAATTGATGGATTTAATGCAGCTTTGAGATTCTTCTCCACTGGAGGCAGAAAAGGAAAGCGCTCCCAAGTAAATTAATAAGCATGAACTTACTGTAGATATATCTGTTTTGATTATCAATGCAGAAGCCTAGCACAAAAACTAGATGGGATTGTCTCTTTCTGCAGGGATTCCTTTACATAGGGATTTCCCCAGGACTGGCTGCAGCTTATTCAATAATTGCATGGCCATAAATTTCCTGTCTTCTGCAAAGAATCATGTGGCTGCAGGCTTATAGTAGGAAACCCAAAACTGCACCACACCTGCCCCGGTTTTACCTGTAAGTAGCTGTAGATGGTTTAGATAGTGACAAGTGAGTTCCCCTCATTTACTAACAAGATTTATAGGGAAAGGGCTAGGCTCAGTGAAAGGCTTCATTGTCTGCAAGTTAAATGCAAAAGTGGTTAGCTTTTAGACATCTTGAGCCTCTGGAGTGGAAATCAGAACTATGTCTTTGTACAGCAGAAATTAAGTTTTCCAGCAGAAAGTTTGGGGAGAATGAAGTACCTTAAAAAATGTTGTGTGCCTGGTGGGTCATTTACAACTACCTTATAGAAACTGGAGCACAGGGCTGTATCCAGAGAAGTCTGGTACTTCATTGAAGGCTGCAAGCAGTCACCCTGGCAGTCCAAAACTCAGGACCTTCTCCTGAGAATAGTTGTCTACCATGTTAGCCCAGAAGACTGAGCATGGCTGCAACCTTGCCTAACCAGCAAGATAGTTACAAAATGACTGTTTGAATACGAGTTACAGACAAACTTCAAAAAGCTGATAGGAAGGGAATGCTTCTGAGAAGAAAAGTCCTAGAGGTCCCACAACACCAGTTTGTGCTAGGCTGGAGTGTTTCAACGATGATTTAATGAGAGTAATGTGAACAGCAGTATCTGGTTCATTTGCTCCTGTATTTTTATGTTATCCAGCAGTACTGTCATTACCAAGGAGACCCTGTTGCTAGTAAGGTGTTGCAAATACATCGTGGACATCTTATGTGAACAGCTTAAGACTCAGAGGTTAGCCACCCCTCTATTTACATAAGAAGTCAACAGGAGGTGTTATTCTTACCAGGGCTAACACAGCTGTCCTGGGTGATGGAATGAGTTTTGTCTGTGTGTGTTAAATGCACTTTGAGAAGCAAGCCTTTCCCAGGAGACTGGTGGAAGGGTATACATAGCTGGAAGATGATGCTTTGTCTTGGGAAGAAGCACTAAGGTGTGAGGTTTGGGTGGTTTGGGTGGCTTAGGGTGTGAACGGCGTGCATATGAGAATCTTTAAACTCTATGAACAAGCAAAGGGGGTTTTAGATAGTTGAAGGTGCCTGTATCATTCTTCAAGTACCTTAAGTCCTTAGATCTAGCTTTGAAGCTGTATGAGGCTTGTGGTAGAAAGCCCTCCAGTGTTTTGTATGGGTTTTTTGTGGCATTAATACTGTTTTGGGGTCAACAGAGCCTTGATCCCACCTATCCATTCCTGTGACTGCATGAAGCACTGGTAAACCTCTGTTATATGTATTTCTATGTCCTGCAATACTTCAAAAGGCTGGCACTCAGAGCAGCAGCATAACACACTGATCCTTAAAGCAGCAGTTATTTAGTGTTATGTACTTTAATAGCAAGTTTGTCTCTTTTCATGTTCCTCTCTTCTCTCATCCTTTCTAAGGAATTTTTGCTAGACACCTTCCAGTTCTGATTGCAGAAAAGGCATTGTCCATAACTAATAGAGAAACTCACGCAAAGGCAGTCCAGTGAATTAAGTATCAAATATTGATGTGTTTTTCTTATCAGAAGAAGAGAAAATGGCTTGATTTTAAAAAAAATCCATGGTGCATACTCTTCAGAAACCAGATTGTTGTGTCAGGTCACACAGCAGTACAGTCACTTCTCATCTTCTGATAAAGTCACAGATTCATCTCCTTTAACGTCAGCTGTCTAAAGGTTAGGCATCTGGCCTCAGCTCATCATCTGAGCTCCCGCAGTAGTCTCTGATGAAAGACAGACTTCCCCTTCACCCCTCATATACATCTGTTCTTAGAGAAGATGAATTGTCCTTTGTAGGTGCCTGCCTCCTCATAAACTAGAGTACTGACATGACTGGCTTAGACTCAATGCTTAGCCCTCAGATAGCTGAAATGAGGTGAGATGTATCTCGTCTCCACACATAGGACATGATTTTCTACTTCTGTTTCTGTTCTTTCAACCTTTTGTGAGCCATGTCAAGAACTTTTATTCTTCTCTGGCTACCCATTAAAAACAGAGGGATAAACATTTGTCTTGCAGGGATGTTATTCACTTCAGTTGCACGATCTTGATCCAAGCACATCAGGAAACTGCTTCTCATTATGTACAGCACCTTCATGTCTGGTAGGTTTCAGAGTCTATGCAAATCTATTAATTTTTGACACTGACAGAAAATCTTTTTAACCCTATGCATAATGAAAATCAGCAACGACAAAACCCCCAATAGAAAAGAAGATTGTTTTAAATTGATAGCAAACTTTGAGATACTCCCATGGAAAGGGTCCTGCTGTATTCTGTCAGCTCTCATACCTTTCTGTTCTCCTCTTGGAGAGGGAGTGTGGATATTCATGTATTCCATTGTCCAAGAATCTGCCATTCAGATATGCATGGCACTACCCCCTTAGGGACAAACTCAAGCAACCCCCCTTCCTGAGCTAAAGGGGGATTTGAGCTTTTTTTTTTAGTAAGAACTGCCTCAAGTGTCTGGAGAGCAGAAGAAAGAATTCAGAAACCTCCACATTTTCTTCCATTCTGGACTTTTCTGCATCCATGGTAAGTAAAGCAAATTTTAAAATCTATAATCTATTATTTCAACAGTATGAATGAGTTCCTTAACAGGTGTAAATGAATGCCATTTTTCTGTAAGCCTGTATACTATTTCTTCAGTTTGCTGTTTTACTACTTTAATGGCCTTCTACAGTTTAGATTTCAATGACAAACTTGAATATATTTTTTTAAAGTTATAGTCTGATGATCTGTATAAATTGAGGGACAGGTTGTTTTGGTGGTGGTTTGTTTTTTTTTCTTTCCTTTTTCTGGCAGAGCGACACGTGTTGGTTCTGATTTGTTTTTGTGTTCAGTCTTCAGATTTCAACAGCACTAAAAGGTGCACTGCACTTCTAATGAGCCAGCCATGTATTTATTTCAGATGCTTAACTTTCAGATGCTTAACTTCTGGCATCCAGCTTTGAATCCCTTGTTCCAGGATCAAAGCCACTGAATTTGACAGATCTAGCTCAGTAGTTTTTTTTTCACTGGAGGTTTTATGCCATTACACAAGCTGTGTGCACTACATATCAAAGCTATGTTGGTGGCACAGGTAAAACCATGTTCTTATAAAGAAAATTGAACAGAATAAAACTTTGGCTGCTAGGAGGAGGCAGGAAAGATCTGGGAGTCTGAGTTCTAGGTTCAAGCCCAATCTGGTAGCTCCTTCTGCTGCTCCTCCAACCCACCTTCCAGAGGGAGGAGGTGTTTCCTGGCTCCTCCCGATCTCACTCCCTGCTTCCAGGACACCTATCACCACAGTCATGTGAGGTCATGAATACGATGTCATGCAGTTATGGGCCCAAATTCTCTCCCTGTACTTGTGACGTTGTAGGTCTTGGAGAAGAGTCATCACTGCAAAAGTAGTATGGAATAGATGTATAGGGCTTGCCTGATGAGAATGTCCCACAAGGCCACTTCAGATACAAGAAGTTAAAGATAATGATAAGTGGAATGGCTCCAGAAGGAACAGAAAACATGAGATAAGCATGGAGTTAGCTGCCAACCGCTGCTGCCTCTGAGGAAAATTAGTTCCAGGAAGATCAGGGCACTGGAGAAAACAAGGGAAGGAAAAGGTGAGTGAGCGAAGTACCACACAAGAAAGAGAGATTGTTATTGGGGAACTTCAGAAGGGAGAGGAGGAAGAGGGACAGAGAGATTCTTGCCTGACAGCAAGCAGTATTTCAGTCAAAACTCTCCCCTTGTTAGACACCAGAAATTTCAACAGCAAAAGGCCAGCCAGTTTTCATTGTTTCCATTGCTCACATCATTCCTCATTTAAGCATCAGCCTTTTCATACAGTAGGATAAAAGCTCTGATCAATGGAAGCCAGTACGGTAGTAGCAAGCTGTGGTTAAAGCCCCCTCCTAAACTGAAACGGAGAAAGCTCTGATCACAGTGTCTGTTGGTATGTCCTGAGCATTCACCTTCTCCGCCTATGTAGTTCAAATGTAAGGATATCATTTTGTGTTTGAGATAATAAAAACTTTGCTGGAAGGCAGACATCAGCTCAAACAAATCTCTGCATTAATATGGTTAGCTCACCGTTGCTCTGGGCCTGCCTCTGTCAGCTCAAAGGACAGGTAGAGCCAGATCACAGCAAACTACACCCATCTTTGCATACACTTTATTGCATATTTCACTTAAACTTCTTATCTGTACTATTGCATCTGCACTACAGTGGAATTTATTAGTAAGTAAATCTGTTTTCTTATTGATGGATCCTTCACAGCTGGGAGTCTCTAGGGTGAACCTTGATAGAAGTTCTCACTTTAATAGGCATATTCATAATGTCTCACCCTTGCTGGTGGATCCAAGCCCCCAATAAAGTCTTTCACTCAGTGGAAAACAAATACGGTCTCCTCCTTTAGTCAGCTGCCTATTGCCTCAACACATGAAGGAACAAAATATCTCTGAGAACTCCAAATCTCTGTCAAATTCCACTGAATTTGACAAACGGATTCAAAAGGTATTATAGGAAAGGGAATGAGTCAAAAATGTGTATATATATATAAATGATACCATAAACTCAGTTTTCCTAAGAGACTAAGCTAAAATATCAGTGTGTTACTAGCTGAAGATTTCTTCTCTCTAGTCCAGGGATCTTCTTTGTAGTCCAGAGAATAACCTTCTGACCTCGGGCCACCTCCCTAACTAACAGCTGTCCTCTACAGCTAATCCTTCAATTTCATGAGCAGACCAAAATGAAACCATAATTATGCTATTTGTATTTCTCCATTCTACAATTTTAGTCTGTCCCTAAAAGACATTCGCCAGATGTTTGAGGAGGATGCAATGTGCTCATGGACGAATTAGTCTTCCAAAAGATGAAAAGTAAAAGGGGAAAGAATTCATCTTTCTAAAGTGAACATTTTCACCTACAAAATGGTATATTATTTAACATATCCCTCTACTTCCAAGGATTTATAGCTTTTGTCTTCTATTAGATTTACTTTTATGATCAATGCTATGGTTACAGTATTGTGCTAGAAGCTGCTGAAACACAAATGAGAAAACAGAGATCTTACCGTCTTAGCAGGCAAACAGTTACAAAGATGATTTCCCTGCACATCCCAGAGAAAGCCAGGACCATAATCCAAGTATTAGTTTCCATGTGATCAGCTAGATAATAATATCTCCCAACATTATGTCCAAAACTGGAGAGCAAAAGGTGAGTCATAAGATCTCGTCATGTTTTCCAATAACGAATCCTCAGTATTTGTAGTTGGATGAAGCTGGTAAAAACTGCACAGAAAATCTCCTTCCAAGAGTTAAGGACTGCATGCGAGACATCTTTCCTAGAAAACGTGCTCATCTGCAGCCCACGACACGGCATTGTATACACCAGCCTGGATGCGAGGACAGTACCGATACTTTACCATCTTAACTAAGAGACTGCTGCTCGGCAGGGCTTAGGTCGGTAACGCTAAGCTAACACAAATCTGCTGTATCCATTTCTGGACCCAGCTCTGGGGACTTTCTCATCGTTCCGTTTCAAGAATGAACAAATCCTATCCATCCAAACTAAGTGAAATGGCCTCAGAAGGGGGAAACAGATGTGGCTTCTGTAGAACGTGAGTGCTGGGGTCCTCGCAGACAAGACTAAATTGTTTTGTGTGAACTCAAACAGTTCTTGCATGGTCTGAGCTGTTGGAGACTGCCACTGTCTGTCAAACGGTATGTAGAGCACAGCTAAGCTGTCCTTTGTAAATTAGCGTGTAATTAATATAAATGGCATTCTTTGAAACAAACTGGCATTTTGGGGTCTCTGATACATTGTTCATTACACATCTAAAAGCTTCACACATTCAGTTCAGAAGGATAGTAAATAAGTTGTTAAATTGCCCACGGCACACCATGGCTGTAAATGTTATGTGCCAATACTTTACAGATTAGAAATGTCACTGAAATTTCAGCAGTGAGGAGAAGAAGTTTCATTCAACAGTTTAAATGACTTTTATACCCTGGAGAAGAAAGGAGTTGTTGTCCTGCTATTACAGAATAGCTGTGGGAGCAGGGGGAGAAAGCATGATGGAGAAAAATAAGGTTAAGGGACATAGAACTGGCCAAGAGGAATGCTAACATCCATTTTATTGTGATTTGCTATGAAAGCCTTCTGTCTTTTGTCATTTCTCCCTTTCTGTGAGGAGTAACCCCTCCATTTCATTGCTTTCACAGAAAATTGTTGCCGCAGGGCTTCTTCTTGTAACACACTGACAGGTTATCTATGAGGTAGCCAGAAGTATAGAAATGAAGATGTTTGCCTAGTAATTATAATTTATAACTTACAACTATGATTATAATAACAATAATGTGTTTGCGGCCATTTCCATTTTGTATTTTTCTCTGTGTGCCAGAAACTGGAAATGTAAAATGTCCTTGCTGAAGATAATAATGTTTCTATTTTTGCCCCATTAATGTCAGTGGTGTTTTTTCTTTAGCTTCTGTGAGAACAAAGGCATAAAATTGTACATTTTCTGAAATATCTTTAAAAGTTTCTTAATGCATTTTTAACTTACGGAAAAGGATGAAAGCTACGAATAGGAAAATTCCAAATTCAAATAGTTATTTCTTTTCCTGTCACTCTAGAGTCATGTATTTCCAATGTTTTGTCTAGCTTAAAAAACAAATAAATTTCTAGTTTCAAGCAGTTTCCAGCAGAAGCCCAAAATAAGCAATGTAAATGGCAGAACACAGAAGCAATTGTAGACTGAGCAGATGGGAAGAGAAAACGCCTAAAAGACAGAGGTGAAGGAAATGCCTAAGATAGTCTCCTATTTCAGTTTTCAGAGGATTTTCCAAGCTTCCCCACAGCGTTAGTCAGCACCCCATCATTTCTCCTCCTACATATGGTAACAGTGAGTGCGTTAACTCTGAAAAACATGTTTTCTCCACCAGTTACTGAAAGGCAACTCCACTGGACCGCCACAGTGACATCAAATGTCAAACACGCCTTCACTCCTGTGTGATCTGCCCAGCCTTACAGGAACATAAGCAGCGTGCACACATCGTGCAAGTGGAAGGTTTGTTTTAGCAAATATGTGGAAAGGACAAACGACTCAGTCTTTCTGGGAGCTTCCCCACTGCTTTTGATCTTCAGGGAAACAAAACCTTCCCCAAGTAAGCATTGCTGTTCCTTTCGCAGAAGGACTTGACCAGCAAGCTGGTAAGAAGGATGCCAGAGTCTTACTGTGCTTGTTAGGTTTGACCTGATTACATTTGAACTACCTTGGTTGGCTTTGGCACTCCTGTCAGAGCCATGGCATATTATTATTATTATTAATTATATTTCATTTATTTCAAAGGCAGCAGCTGTTGAGATGAACTGGAGTTCACAGCAATTACTGCAATCATGTTGATTTTCCCCTCAGTGGTGCAGTTTCATTAAGAGAGTAATTTCCAGTTTCTTAGGGGACTTAAACCAGAAGACAGCCACCCAGCTGAGGACGAGAGCACTGCCCTGCCCTCTTGCCTGTGTGACAGACTTACTGCCAGAGAGCTGGGGAGGTACTTTGGGCTGCATTTTCTCACCTGTAAAATGCTGTTATTTGGTTCCGTCCCCCACGTGGTGCAAACTGGAGTCTCCATTACTGGGAGGGACGGGTCAGGATGCAACTGGGATCTTCCATGAAACACAGGGCTGCAACCCACTCTGTTCTAGAAAGGCTTGGGCAATCTCAGCCTTCTCTTGCTTGAAACTCGCCTACAGTGAGAGTCTGGAGGGTTCACCCCTGAGTCTGCTGCTGCCGTTAATGGTACCACGCGCGTGCTCAGGGCTCTGTGCAGAGCAAGAACCGGAGCGCTTGACATCACATGTGAGAAAAAGCAAATACCTGCCTCAAATCTAGTCCTGAGCTCTAGGCACAGAGGGCAAGAGCAGGAAGAAGAGCAAAGAGAAATTCACTTTCAGTCCTGTGTCTTCTACCATATGCTCTTGATTAAACCAGACAGATATTAGTGTTAAATGGGGGTTAGGTGTCTTCAATGGCTTGATGACTCAGAAACTGCTCACTGATAATTAAACAGTTGTCCCCTTTCTTTCTGGAGGAGTTAGCTGAGAAATCAGAGGTCTGTTGTCCCAGATAAGAGAAATGTATGGATTTGGAAATTTCTTTATGAAATTCTGCCTACAAAGAATGAATGGAGATTTGTATCATGGAGCACAAAGGTAATAATACTACAAGAGTATTTTTGCTTGTAACTCAAAATACCCCTTTCAGCGGGCAGTAAATCTTGAACTCTCAGTTTCTAAAAATCATGCACAGTAGTTTTGTACTTTCCTTCTTACATTTTCCTTCAGCTTCCAATTCTTCTTTATTGCCTTTTTATTTATTCATTAATTTATTTTTGCTTCTCTTCATAGGCAGAATTATTCCTAACAAAGAAGACAGCAAAATCCTTTTAGTCATTCGTGTCTTTTTCTTGGATGGAGACTACTATTGTCTCATTTTCCTAATTTCAAAAGACTTTATCTGCTGCTTGTAATCACTTGTAGAGATAGCTAGCATGTAAGGCCAGCTTGTGACAGCATACATCAATTTCACAGGAGTCAAACCTGAAACTTTTAAAATTCGAGTATGTATAATGAATAAAAAGCTATTGCTATTTGAAAAGCTTCTATGGAAAATTGCACACAACAGGGCCTGTATCATATTTGTTCATATACACAACACCTCTACAAACTTTAGAGATATACAGTGTTGTAACCTACGTGCAACCTTCACACACTACTTCTGAAGATAGATATAAAACATATGTGCTCTTAAATGTTATGTTATACTGTACTGAGAAGCAGGCTATATATGTTTGACCAATTAGTGATGCTTTAGTCAGCTGTGCTTAGTTAACATGTCATTAAATGGCCAACAACAACCACATAAGTGCAGATTCTCGGGCTTTGATTATACTCCTCTTTTGTCAAATAAAGTTTTGTCAGACCTTTGATGTAGCCCTAACTTTCTGATGGTTTCCATATTTACATCAGCAGGCACAGCAATTCTCAAACTGTTACTGTGTTCCATAAGGGCACCCCATCTTGCCTCTTAGGTCACCTGCGATGCTCTCAAATGGGTTTATCCTTTCTCCATCTACCGACTCTAAGTGATAACTACAGGACCGTGGATTGAATTTAACATGAGCATATACTAAGAAATGTATATCAAGAGATAACATTCATGCTATTGTAACCTAATCAAAGGCAGAAGAGGTTTTTCCCTAATTTATGGAAAAGCTATAGAAAGAATGTAGAAAAGTCCAAATTCATTATTTCCCTGGCAGCTAAAGCATTGATTATCTTCTAGAGCAAACAAAACCAGTGCCTTGTAAGAGAATAGAATTTAAAAAGCTAGTGTTTGACAGGCATTTAGTATAATTCTGTTCAACATGTCGTTTTTCACCCACATCAATCAAAATGTATCCCTTTTATGTCTTCCTGTCTTTTGTCAGCTGCAAAGTTTAGATTTTCATGGATGATTTTTTTTTTTTTTTCTTTTTCTTTTGCACCAACATTATTTAAAAAATCCAGCAAAACCAAATCCTGCAGGAAATCAGAGATGTATCCTACAAGTATCAACACTGCATTCCTTACCTGAAATCCAGGCCAAGATGGGTGGATCTGTAGGATAAAACTTCAAACTAGATGTAATCTGCCAGGAAGCCCCTCGGCATTAGTGCATTCCCAGACCGTATCTTCTGGTTTAGGAAAACGGTTGTGGCTTAGTGAAAGGAAACAGTTTGTGTGCCTTGGGACTGCTCCTCCAAGCAAACCAAAAGCACACTATTTAGGGACAATAGGCAACTTGCTTCATATTCACACTCCTGTTGTGAACTAAAACACTAATGAAGATGTACTCGGAGGGGTCATAAGGCTGTGCAGCAGAGTTTCTGTGACAAAAAAAAATCCCACAAGTCAGCTGCTGATGTAGAAAGGACAGCACTGTTTGTTGTGTAGTATTTTATTTTAAGATATCAGCAATTTTGGTTTGCCTTAATCTGCTGCTCTGTAAATTGTGGTCGCTGAAGAGCTGTTTCACGAGCAGCCCCTCTGCCTGCGTGCCCACTGCTTGGGGGCAGCGCGGCCGGGCTTGGGCAATCCTCAGCCCTCTGCTCCCCACCCGTGAATCACAGCCCGGAGGCAAAAATACTCTGGCTGCTTGCTCCCTTCTACATGGTGAACCAAAATGGTTCCAGGCTGGGACATAAGGGGTGGGATGCACCCTGAAGGCTGTTGGGAGGGGAGGGAAGGAGGAGAGCCTTGCGTCCCATATCCCGGGACTCCGAGCACTTGCTGTGTCAGTCAAAACTAGCAGAGTGGCCACAATCTGTCTCCTCCTGTCATTTTGCCCCTTTTTAATGTAAAGGCTACCAGGCCCGTGCCACTTCTTTGTACATTTTTCTATTTGAGGTCTCAGCATAGCGGCGGTTCTGTGTGTGTGCTTTCGTTTCAACTCCTAGATTTGCACAGCTGAAACCTGTATGTTTGAAAAGTCAAGTTTTTACTGGAAACACTGTCATAACCTTAACCGTAGCAGCATGAATGATGCTTCTATAGCACTAAGGCAATTTTTGTAAGGTAAATAAATTCCAGTTATTGATGCACGTTATGCAGGGTGCCTTACACAAGGGATACAATTACTTTGGAGATATTTTGGCTTCTTCTGTTTGAAACGACAACTTACTTTTACTGTAAAGGAAGAAAAGTGTATATTTATTCTCTTTGTGTGTCTCTTTCCACATTACTCATATTCTTGATGGGGGATGACAGTAATAAGATGTTTTGTTAATGTTTACAGCTATATGATAGCTGGCTTCCAAAGAGCGCTAAGCCAGTGACTCACACATCATCCCAGCAGGTGTACCACAAAACGCATTTCCCCCACTGTTTTAGAGGCTGTTGTATTAAAATACTGAAATGGGCTGGAACAATAGAACTGACTTACTCATACTGTCCTGCATTTCAGCTGCAATTCCGTACTGGGATACTGAAGGGAGGCCATTATGTGAATTTCTGGAATAAAATCTTTTTATTATTGCTATAGTACACATTGGGTTGGTTTTCATTACGATATTCAGAGGAAATACAAATTAAATATTTTTCTGTGTGTTTCTGTACAGAAAAAGGCTGCAAAGTCTTGCAGTTTAGCAACATTAAGGATTTAGTTTCCAAGTAATAAATTCCCAAGTGGTCTGAATACAAAAACAAATAAATAAATAAATACTGCCTGAGGATGTTTATTAATCCAGCTTAATATGAGCTATAGACAGACTGATACCATCTCACAGCTTGCTCATAAACTGTTTGCAAGTATGCAACTTGCCTCATTAAATTGCTAGATGACATGTCTACTCTTTCTTAAGGAAAATATAGAGCACATGGAAAACAATGTACTTTAAATGAAGGCCAGATTGAACCATGTGTGTGTAAATGAGGGCAGCTCAAAATTTTCTACTTTCATAACTCTGTGTCTTTGTCTACACACTATGTATTTGGCATAAAAAGGGGCTAGGTCTTATACCTTAACTTGTCTCCAGCTCACATCAGAACTGCTGATGAGAAAGAAAACATCTGGGAGAGATCCTCATGAATGCTTTGATGTTGTCAGCGCGCTCTTGAAAAAGATGTATAAATTAAGCATTTCCGAATGGGCCACTAAGCAAGCTGACTGGACACAACTAGGGAGAGACTGTGTAACACATGCGATAAGCTCAGCGTAAGACCTATTGTAGTGTCGTTGCTGGCTCATCTGTTTAAGGTGCACTAGCAAAGTAACAGGTATTGCTGTGAATCCCCTGAGACCGATCAGAAAACTGAACCCAGATGTCTCATTAGAGGTGAGAACTCAACCCCATGTTTTACAAGAAAAGCAGCCACCCCTAAACACACATGTGAAAATGAAACTGCAGGCCTCTACAAAACTTTCAGGTCAAAGGAGTGCTACAGTTCCAAGTGAAGAATTTTGGAATCAGAATTTTGAATTTTAGTACTTGACATCCACTTTTGTCCTGTTTAGATGTTTGAGTTGTATCTGATCTAGTCTATAAGTTAGTTTTATAGCTAAGACAGAGCCACTCCTTGGTGCAACAGAAGCATGCAGAAGTGAAGTTGGCCCAAGATGCTTGCTTATTTTAGGAGCTTATTTGATAAACTCAAACTGCATTTGAACACTTTTCTGCTCTATTGGTGTGTATCTGGAATCTCTGTTTCAGGAATCAACTTTGGTTTTTTGATCTGGTAATATACTTCTGTTTTTTTAAAGAAAGATTTGATGACAAAGTACACTTATCAACACAGTGCTACTTTCTTCAAGCTCATACAAATCCTGAAAGGTGTGATACACATTTGTAACAGTGTCTTCCTAAACAGCTTATGTATGTACAAGGCTGATTGACTGCATTTGCTTTGCTCTGGTCATCTTGCCCACAGTACTGCTTATGTAGCTGTAATCTCCCAATCTTTTCTGGAAAAAGTATGTTTACTGACATGGGGACCACCTTTACCACGTGTTTGCACAGCACATGCATCACACCTCATAACACACTCTGCCTGCCTGTGCTGTATGCCAACAGGATCACCCGTAATTCCACATCGTGTTAGCAGGATATTCAGCTAGTTCTGAAGACCTTTGCACCTCCAGAGCAGATATAGCTGGTGATTTTTATCTACACCTCAGGTAAAACTGTGTCCCTGAGCCAATGTACACACAAAATACATAAAAATTAATGTGTACTTGATCCTGGTGTTGGCAGCAAAGAGGCAACTGCTCTTGGCTCTTGTTTGGAAACTTTCAGCTAGGCATCAATGCATGCTCCAATGTAAGCTTCCCACAGTTACTGTAAGAATTTTGTTAACCACAAACCAGTCTTTGGTTCACTATTCATAGTTCCGCCTGGTCTTGCAACTACTCATATAGGCAGTACCATTCATTGGATTTATTCATGACAGTACTGGCAGGATCATGACATGGGGTTGTGAACTCCTAAAGGCATGGACTGTGCACTGTTCTGTGGTCCCCAACCCTACAACAGACTGTGCCAGTGAGCATGTATGTGTACCCCACAGACTTCACGTGAGTTTTCCAGAGGACCATTTCACTCTACTGTTTTGCTTGTCTCATGCTGTGATACTTTTCAGAATGAAGCAGATATTTGGGGTGGGATTCAGCTGCCTAAATCTGGCTGTCCTTTACCACATGAAGTGCTAGATGGTATGCAAGACAGGAGCAGAAGACATTGGCCCCTAAGGGACACCTGCAATCCCCTGCAGGGGCAGCAGGAGACCAGGCAGGGTACCCTGGAGCATCACGGATGACAGTAGCTCCCTGTGAGTAGCCAGCTGAACCAAGCCAAAGTCCTAATCACTTAGTGCTGCTGATAGAGTCATCAGCTGACCAAAGAAGGTGCGTGTTTTATGGGAAGCTGCATAGCTCCTTGGACAATGTGTACTAGATCATTAGTGGTGAGAGAGGAAGGTCCGACACCTGCCTTCAGACACCTACACTGAGCATCTTGATCTCTGAGCTGAACTTGTTTCCTGAAGCTTCTTCTCTTTATAATCTACGCCTGCATTAGACAAGCATGACACATCCTACAGGAATGAAGTTAATGATGCAGTGTAACACTGACTATGCATCCTCTTCATGGTTTCTAAGTGTATAGCATCACTTTTAAAGAGAGGGCCAAAGTATTACATGAGATCTTGGGTTTATATTGTGTATGTGAATGTCTCTCAACTATGGTATTTAGAGTACTTTATATTTTTCTCATCAGGTCAAGTAAGGCCCTGATGTTTTGTCCTGTTTTTGAGGCATACTCAGATGTCTTCTGGTAGATCTAGCAAAGACACTGAAGGAGACACAACCTAGAGCTGTCTCTGATTGTCCATGACCTAGTGTTCATCGTTGTAACTGAGATGTGGTAAAGATCAGGTAGGAGCAAAATGGGTTGAGTGGCTTTGAGAGTTGTAATAAGCTGGGTGAGGGATGCTTGTGTGGCATTTACTGATGTGGGAAGGATAGCCAACCTGATGAGAGAGTTTGTAAAAAACAGCAGGAGGCAGTGGTATCTTAAACTACCGTTGCAACATCCAAAAAAGCAAGACTGATTATAGTCTGCAGTTCTAACCAGATCAGGGCATGAACCAACTTTTTCACAGTAAAGTTGTGCAACAGCTAACTGAAAGACCTACGGGCCTCTTACCGGGAATCCCAGTACCTCCCACCAATGTAATACACAGTGTTTTGGAGTGATTAAAATAGTAGGCCATTTTGACTGATGTTCCATGGGAGTTTTCCTATACTACCCCCATGACTTCAGTACCTGCCATCTCCTCCCCTTTCTCTGGGACTGCTTGCTCCTGCCCATGCTTTGTCCACTCATATTCTCAGGCATCTGTTTGAACGGATGGATTTGAATGAGAGGTAGGAGCATACCCAGGTTAAAAGCAGGGTATTTATTAATTAATTTATTTATTATTTATTTATTTTTCAGACATGACAGTTAAAGGGATGGCAAAGGACTGGGAGCAAATCAAGGACTGGGATGGAGGAAAGAGGGAAGAAGCAGAATTTCTTCAACACCTATACAACTACCACTGCCCTGCTCACTGTCTGTTCTTTCCGAAGCTGAAAGCAACATCAGCCAGTGTCCCTGCTTTTTTGTGGCTCATTTCATGATTTAGACTCTGGGTTTTCATATCTCTCTGCACTTGCCACTGAGAGGAGGGCTGTAAAAAGGCTGGAAAAGCCCTGCACACTACGGAGTTTACAATTTGTAATAGCTGTGGTACATTCGTGTTTGGAGATTAATTTTACGAAGTGAACTAGAGCATGCTCTGTGTGTCTGTGTTTACTACTCCCTTGGCATTCATTTTTCCCCACAGTAAACACCTGTAGTAACCTAATGCATCTATATTCCTACCGGTAATCTCTGCCCTCCTCATACTAGCCTTGCACGTGTGTCACACAGAGGGTTTGTGCGGACCGGAGAAGTCTGCTCCTGTGGTTTCAGCTGGGTGCCCCTCTTTCGGCTTTTTGCTGCGACTCAGCGTTACGAGGAGGTGTAAGCCCGTGCCGTCAGACGTGCCAGGCCGCGAGCTGCTGCTGGATGTGACTCCTGACTCAGCAGCACGGCTGGGCCGACACAGGGCTTTGTGGTCACCCACCCCGTCCCGGGGACTCAGGCAGAGAGAAAAATTCATTCTCTGCCTGAACTCTGGTGATTACAGCCTGCCAAGCTCCAGCCGGGAGCACACAGTAAATCTCAGAGAGCAGACCATAAACAGAAAAATGCAGTCAAGTATCAGTCCGAGCAGGTCTCCTAATATTATGGTCCTGTGTTTCAGAGTATGGGAGTATGTGGTGAGTAATAAAAACAGCTTACGCTGATCATATTATCCACCTCTCAGCTATAAATCTTTTTCCTATAGTAGCCAACACCACAGCCTGAAAGTACTGCATAGTAAACTGGATTTGCAGGGCAGTGCTGCCACTGGACTTTGCAAAAGATTCCAGATTCCCATCTGGAGTCTCTAAGCACAGACGCAAACTTACTGTCTTTTCATTTGGGAAAGTCTTGGTTGTTTTATTTTTACCATCATTTGAAATTTTTCAATTGCTACTAGTATGAAAATAGCATTTGTCAGCTATGCCAAGGGTTATCTTAGGAAATATCTGTATATTGAAAATAAGCTACCGTTATGCTGAGTACTCTCTGAGTGTAATAGACCGTAAAAGTTCAGGAGCACTGATTATCTAAATATGATAACAGGCAACTGGTGAATAAAAGAAAAAACAATCGCAAATCAACAAAATAGCAGCATGAAAAGCAACAATCACAGTACTCTCTCAACCTAAATTCTGAGTTCCTCTAGAAAAAGTTTAACTGACCAACAGGGTACCCACAATACTACTGAATTAGGTTGCTTCAAGGTCAATTGCCTGACTTTGTCACCACAATTTGTTTGAAAGCAAGGCAGCTCTCCTCTCTCTCTCACTAAAAATTATTTATTCGCTTAGTATGTGGGTTTGGGGAACTAATGCAATTGTAAATTGGACCTTCTTCAGTCAAGAAATAGTAATAAATTTGGAGATGCTGAAAAGAAATACTTTGTTTAGTGCTAGAAACAAAAGGGCGTTTCAGAAAGCCGAGGAAGGGGAAGAGATTTTATCCCCTTGTAGTTGAATGCAATAGTGTAGTAATTAGGATGCTCACCTAAAATGTAGGACATTTTATCTTGGATGAGAACAAAACCCAGATGTCTGGCTCCTCTGTAGCTACTTAATCATCAGTTTATAGGTATCTTCAGGCTCTGGTCCAGTGAGAAGGGAATTCTCTACAAAGAATTCATCTGCATCAGTAGGGAACTCTGTGAGATCTTTGGTCCGTAATACTCTGCAGCTCACTTTTTCAGACTGCTGCCTCTGGATACTGCCCTGCAGTGAAGTTTTTACTTTAATTATTGCAAAGCACCTATAACAAAAAGCCAGCTTTTCTGTGAATAAAATGGTCAAGCATAACTATGGCTGATGGGTTGCCTTGAGGTCCCAGCAGGCCTTTAGAATTTAAATTAGTTGCAGGTGGTGACAATAGGCAGATTCGCTCTAGTTATGGCCTGCCTCCATCGAGTTTTTGGCTCGCTTCTCCAAGGCTTTGGAATCAGGCGCTTCCTTTCAGCTACCCGCTATTCTCTGAACTCCACCCTGCCCTGGACACCCCTGGTCATTCTCAAGCACACAATGCTTCACTGAAGGCTGATCTTGGAGAGATCCTTTAGAAGACAGTCAGGATCAACATTATTTTGTTCTTAGAGATACAGAAAGACACACTGAGACACTACCAAACTCTCCCACAAAATGCCAACAGAGACCCCCTCACCACATCTAGTGTTCACCACATACAACACTGAAAACTATGCTCATGAGAAGGCTGTTGCCTCGTTTTTCTTCTAAATCATTTACTTTCCACTATAAACACGATGAGGTCACCGCCTGGTTTTGTGGCTCACGTCAGGTCCCCTTCCTTCCGTTCCTGTCTTAGACTCCTTAGGGCTGGAGGCACACATCTGGACCCTCAGCCGGTGCCAACAGCTGCCTTTCATTTAGCCAGCCACGCGTGGGCACACATCCCTCAGGGGTTGCGGTCAGCCCTCGCAATGCCGTGTGTTCACCCGGTGATGCTATCGTTCAGCTGGATCGCGGGCCTCCCACTGCTCTATGGGCCTGCACGGACCTGGGCTGGAAAGTTAAATGGACCTTAGTAATGGCAAGTTATTCATGGATCGCAGTCAGAAACTTCTGGGTTCCCACGGGCCTCCCTAGTGCACGTACAATGCTGGCGCTTTAAAATGTCACAAGCGACAGGCAGAAAGCAAGGGTTTTAGGCATGCTGGACCTGTTCCCTATATTTTCAGTTGAGAGTGCCAATCACTGTGGTATCAAAGTACTAGCTGTCCTTTTGAACAGTCTGTGTCACGTAAAGAGGGATCCATCTCTCTTATATTCAGCTTTCTAAAAGCTGCTTAGCCTCCCTAGATCACCAGGCTCCCTCTGCAGATAAGGTGGAAAGACAAATGCCCAGAAGGTCAATATTTACATCTATATTTTTGCCCCTGTCTTGCAGTGGAAGTCAGGGGACGCATGAGGCTCATGAGAGCTGTTGTTCATGGACAGCTTTGGCTGGATAGCTTTCAGACTGCTGAGAGAAGGTAGGAGAAAAAATCAGAGTCAGAGTGCAAGGTACCTGTTGCACAAACAGTTAAAGAGCCTTTTTCCTTTGATATGTTGCTGTCTTGGGATCTGGTATTGCAAGGTGCTGTGGAGGGAGAGATTTCTGACAGTATGTATTTAACAGATCAGAAATAGTATGTGTGAGATATAATAGCCAGAAGCAAATCCTAGGCAAATTCAGACTAGAAATTCACACAGGCATGCATTTTTAGCAGTATAAGTAATTAACCATTGCAACAGCTTGCTGAAAGATGTGGCAAATTATCTAATGTGAAATCTTCAACATATGAACAATGCCTAAGAGATATGTGTGCTGTAGCTAATACAGAGATTACAATGCAAGATTGACCGGGGTAGGTTCACTGCTCTATACAATATAGAGAATTACATTTGACAAAACAGTGATTCTTTCTAAACCCATCTTCTAAAATTCCTGAAGTGTACAGTGCAATGATGGCAGTCAGAGTGGGAGCATGCAGAGCCTCAAGAAATTAGGAATCCAAACCTTCTGAAGCAGAGAGGTGTTTGGTATGCCTTTTCTATCAAGTTGTGCATTTATGGCATTGCATACTTTGTTGTCCATCCTTTCTTTCACATTTTTGCCCTCATTCTAACTGCAAGAAAATGCATTTTTATAGCAGTGACAGAAAAGCTCAGTCAGGCAGAGTGGAGTCTGAGTTTTCTGCCCTTTTCTCCCTTTGCTAAGCCCCAACAAATCTGATCATGTTGGGGGATCAGGATATGTCACTTGAGGAGGACTGGCTGTAGGAATACCTGCAATGCAAACTAGTGCTACACTTGATGGCCTTGAACCGGAGGCAGTTGAAAGATGTTTAGCAGTGACTAAATGACAGATAAGCCCCTTATTCTGAACAGAATCCGGCTAAAAATACAAAGCACACAAAGTTCAAGTTCCTCCCCAAACAGAAAATGGTGCACAAACTTCTGTCTAGCTGCAATCTTACCTACACCCACTCCCCAGCAGTCCAGAGGGAAAAACCCACAAACCCAGCAGTGGGCTCTTGGTTTTCCCTTGGAGCTGATGACGTTGTCCCCTTATTCTGATGCCTTTGCCAACTGTCTGTAGTTGCCTAGGCCTAAACATTGCCCAGTTGTTGTGTTTCAGTCACCAGAGTCCCTGGAGTCCCTCTTGTCCCTGGTGTTTCCCGTGACACGTCGCCGCAGTCCCAGAGATACAATACTTCCAGAGACCCGAGTTGCCAGACCGATCCGCTGGAAAAGGCTTCCACGCCTGGAGCTCTGTCAGCCACTGGGTAAAGCAGATGGCCACAAGTCAAAACATTGCGTTTGGTGGAAGATCTTCACCAAATGTTGTGACCAGAAGATTTCAGATTTAGCTTTCTAAAAGAACAGAGTTGTACCACAACACTTCCGAACAGCTCCAGTTACAACTGTCTAACACCAGCCAGTATTCAGAAGCTGTGCCAGGAAGCTCTCCACTTTGCTACACTCCTTTATTAATAGCATTTTGCCAAGATGCCCTCTGGGAAAAAAATATTATATAGTGGTTAAATGTCTGCTACTGAAAGAATGCTTTATTTTGCCTTTTAACCACAGTCTGACTTGAATTCCAACACACAAACTAGGAGGTACCTAGGTTGCATTATAGATGCATCTGGCTAGTTCTTTTGGCCCTACAAAAGACCACAGACAAGAGTGAGATTGATTTATTGATCTCTTCTCCCTCCACAGCTTACACAAGCAGTGGCAACAAGCTACTCCTACACACACACCTGTATCAATTTACGGCAGCCTCTTCCCAACGAATGTGCAATTTCTTTTTTTCTTCTCACATAAATACGTTATCTGATGTACACTGAGTAACACTTAGATCACGCCCATCTTTCCTTTAGCTTTCCAGATCTCCCAGCAAAAACAGCATTTCCAATACTCTGACAAGAAAACCCTAATATGAAGTATGTCTATTGAAGCAGAATAGGGAATATCTGAAAGAGAAGCAGCCCATTTTTTTGTATACTGTGAGTGGATGAGTGGCCTGAGTTTGTCCCACTGCTGATCTCTTTTGTGCAATGATCTCCTTTTATAAAATAAATCTGAAACTGCCTTATGTATTTCTGGCTAAATATTTAGTAGTCATTACTGTGAGGGAAAAAAGTCATTACTGAGGGAAAAATAAACACCACTAAAACTGATACACAGTGAAACCTCAGCCAGCGAAGAGTTTTTCCTAGTGCCACAAACCAGAATGAACAATAAAACCCAGTCTGTCTGCATGTTACAAAGCAAAGGGACCCAATACAGATCCCATGTGTGTTTTAATGTGAAGGATAAAAATCACTGGATTTCCCTCCTGTATTGAAATACTAGATTATAAAAAATAATGATGAGAGCAACAAGATGTAGCTAGAGGGAATTTCTAGGAGAGGTTTCTGTTGAAATGAGAAAGACATCATACAATGCACAGTCCTTGTCTGAACCTTTTAAAACATGATTTTCAGCTTGTTCATACACTCAGACTACTGGACAAATTAATTAGACTAATTAAAAACTACTATCCTTGGTGTTTGGCTGTTCTACAAATGTAGCAATATTTTTAAGCCAAAAAAAATCTCATGACATATGCTTAGTGGATTCCAGTTCTTTGAGGTTTTTATTTCAATTATGTGAAAGCAAGGAGCACCTCACATACGAGGAAAGGCTGAGAGAGCTGGGGCTGTTTAACCTGCAGAAAAGGAGGTTCAGGGGAATCTTATCAATGTGTATAAATACTGAAGGGAGGATGCAAAGAGGACAGAGACAGACTTTTTGGTGGTCTCCAGTGACAGGACCAGAGGCAATGACCACAAACTGAAACACAAGACCTGCCACCTAAACATTGGGAAACACTGTTTTTATTGTGAGGGTGAGTGAGCACTGGAATAGGTTGCCCAAGGAGGATGTGGAATCTCAGTCCCTGGAGATATTAAAAAAAAACATCTGGACATGGTCCTGGGCAACCGGCTCTAGGTGGCCCTGCTGGAGCAGGGAGAGTTGGAGAAGAATGACCTCCAGAGGTCCCATCCAACCCCAATCATTCTGTGGTCCTGTGAAGGTGCTTGTAATGCATCAGATAATTTTCTTTATGACTCTGGTGCTGCAAAAGGAGCGACTACAGATGCATCCACACCGCTAAGTGATTCATGCCTTTTCACCCCGAATCCTCGTCTTCTTAGCATCTACACACACCGTATGAGTGTGCAAATTGTCTCTGTGTTGGAGCGAATCTAGTTTTCTTAGTAAGGAAACCTAGACGAGGTATAAAGGATGATCAGTCTATGCCAGGTTCCATACTCCATGAGTTCCATCTGGACCAGATGGGACTTTCAGCATGCCCTGATCACGTGAGGGCCTTCCTTGTGCTCTCCCAGGTCAGTCAGGAGTGTGGAATGTACTAAAAATTCTTACGTTTTGGCAAAAGAGAAGCAGATGTTTCTTGCACTGTTGTTGCGATAGGTTGTTCATTGCATGGCTTCCGATAAGCAGTACAGCTGCAGTCTCACTGCCCCAACGGGCTCTGACACAGGAATAGATGTGCACAAGCCAGTTCACAGCAGCTGGCCAAGGGCGCTCTTTGGTGTGGCTGTCAGCCTGGACGTAGGCTAAGCAAAAGTGACCTTTAAAGTTTCTCTTTTTTTTGCACATGTGAATTTATGTCATACCCTTTTTGCTAGTAGGGATTACATGTGGAAGTGAAGAATAACTGCTACATTAGGTGCATATTCCTACTGCTCTCCTGCTCCTTCATCCAGAACACCAAGCGTGCAGCACTTTGAGAAATGAAGACCACCAAAAAAACCTCAACATCTAACATATGGGCTTACAGAAGAGTATTGCCATTAGTATGCTCTGCACCAATGCATGAGATTTTCCTATGAATGGGGGAGAGTGAGGTATAAATTATATGAATCTCACATGCAAAATAGGAAACTCAACAAGTCCATACAAAGGGTTTGGGTTCGAGTTTTTTGTTCTGTTTTTCTGAAGGAGTTTAATTGATTATGAGACTTAGCTCTACTTTTCCCTTTCATTCCCACTCTTTGTTTTGTTTTCCCAAGTCCCAACTTATCCACTAATCATTGAACAGGACCAAAGTAAAGGAAATAGGGCAAGCAAATATGTATGAAAAATAGGGTAGGATGTGTCATCAACAAGGTGGAGGATAGACTGGGACACTATTAGATCTCCTCTGTTTCTGTGATTTTCCCTCATTTGCTGTTAAATGCACTGAGCTGATGTTTCCTAGTTATGCTGCAGTTTCACTTCTGTCACTTATATAGCTAATACAATGGGTGCAAAAGGTGCAAAGAGTTCCTGTGATTTGCTTAAGCAGGCTTCTGGAAACCTGAAGAGAGACATGATCAAACAAGCACTAGAGAAATAGGAAGGCTGGCACTGCAGCAAAGTCCCCACAAGCCAAGGGCTAGGAAGAGGAGAGGAGAGCAGTGCTCAGCATATTGGATGCTTAATCATTGCCAATTTTATCTCAGCCAAATCAGGTTTTAAAGATGACCGAAGGAAAATGAGACGATTTCTGGATTTTGATATTGCTCAGTCTGGTGTAGGAGATCAGATCATGCTACTAAACCCCCCCCACACACACACACAACCCCACCCCCCCCCCCAAACCCCCAAACAAATAAATCAGGGAGGGATAGAAAAGTGTTTGGCTCAATTTTGCTTGTCAAGATTTCTGTTAATCAGAATATAATTGCCAGTATACATGTCTAAACTGTTTGAAATGAAAATTAAAGTAATGCATGTGCACCCCTGTGGCACTGACTACACAGTACATTCAGGATATAAAGTTAAGGATCATTCTGAAATAAACAGAATATTATGGAATTGTAGAAAAAAAAATCTTGAAGAGTGAGGTTTTCCTCTTTTTTCATCTCATCTCTCTATGAAACAGACACACATTGGCAAGATTTCAAGATTTCATTTCTCTTGGTTTTGTATGACTTAGCTCTGAGCACCCAGAATACTTTAAAAACAGCAATAAATAACGTAATCTTTACCCCAGGTGAAACAAGATTATGTACATATCCACTGCAAATAACAGGGAAACTTATCAGACATGACAGTGATTTGGCCCCATAGAGCACTAACGAGAACCTAAATTAACACATACCAAGCCACAATTCCCAGATAAAATTCTCTCAGGGAGCAGGATTTGCAGAAGCTTCCAATGAGGCAAATGAGAGGAAAACTTCATATTTCCCAATAATATCAGATTAAACTGACACTTGGAATAGGTGCTACTGTCAGTCTTTGACAAATATATTTTGTACACAAAATGTAAAGCCATTGAAAAATAAAAATAATTATTTTGGATATGAAATGTACACGGGTTAAAATGGAATGATTAATTTTGCTTGGAATTTTGACACAACTAGAGGCTTAATACCTGGATTCCCACGTGCACCAGATGCTCTGCCACATTACCACAGACAGCCACAAGAACTCAAGAAAATAATTTCCCTGAAGACAATTCAATGGTAACCTTTAACTATTAATATTGTTTCTTTTGGCTTTTTCAGACCAATAGAATAATTTCCATGAACGTAATTTAGGAGAAATTAAATCAGTGAATGCCGCTGTAGCAAATAATTTCAGTGACAAGAAAAGATGAAGGAAATTTTTCATTTGATCCTTTATGAAGTTGAGGTCTTTTCCCCCAACAAAGTTCTTTTAAGCTTGATTTCTTCTTTGAAAAAGCAGTATGCTTATCCTTTTCTCCCCATTCTCCCCAACTTGGCAGTAGGCAAGAAAGAAGCACAGACAAAAGCAGCCTCAGACTGTGTTTTTTATTGAACCATCTCATTTCCCCCACCCTCAAAAAAAAAAAAAAAAAAAAGTAATTTGAAAGGCCAATTTGTGTGTGTGTTAAAATAGTTTTTTAGGGTTGTGTAACTAAAAAGAAAGTGTACATCACTGCCTTGGTCGGTCAAGGTGCATCTACGGTAGCAACTAAACCGGTTCAAGCACTGTGCTGTAGCGCTACACATCCTGTTTCATTTTTCACATCCTTCATAAGCACTGGGTTTGTGTCCATTTGCAGTCTTTCAGAAATGTCTTGACATGATTCAAACATGGCACAAGTCAGGACTGCTCCTGATAGATAGCATGAGTAAAGTAAAGCCATTTTGTATGGGGGGAGAGCTACATCTGTTTGTACAGTGCCTACTGCAGCGTAGTCCGGAATCTGACCGCATCCCTCCAGTTAATGCTTGTGGGTGAGGTAGGTCAGCATCGTAGGACTTTGAGGTCCTGGTCTTCTCACAGCTCTGACTCCTCGGTTCAGCTCCTCTCTGCAGCACTACCTCAGCTTTGCAATGGACGGAGACAATGCTGAGAAAGAATAACAACTGAGGGCTGATGTAACAGAAACTAAAGTGGAAAAGAGAGAAAAGCGGTAGCTGTAGCTAAGATAGTGTTGTTATCTTCATGTGTTGGTACATCCAATTTGCTGCAAAACTGTCTTTACCTTGCATCACTACTGGCAAGAGGTCTGGGGCAGGAGATAGCAGAGAAAGTTAGCAAAGATGCATGAAAAATATTGGTAAAGCCAGCCTGATAAAAGTTGGGAATAAAGATGATATGTAAGTGGTAAGAATGTACTACATGTCTTACTGGGGAAATCCAGGACTAGTGGAGAATAGTGGTACCTAATATAATAGTTATTTTCCACCATTTCTCAGTGCAGTCTTTTTTCAAAGATGCACATGACAATCCCAGGAGTTCTCAAAGTCAAAGAGTCTTCTCCAGTTCAATTCTACTGAAGGGGGGAAAAAAAGGAGTGAAAATGAGCAAGAGGTGTTAAATAAATGTGCCAAATCAGGCAGTGTGTCGGATCTTCTTTATGTCTATGTTTGTCTATGCTGTTTTCCTCTTTAACAATATTCACAGACCTTTTTGATAGCCAAAGCCCAGAGCCCTCGGCCAGAAGGCATCTTCAGTGATCGCCTAACAGGGCCTGATGTCCACACGCATCTCTCCCAACCACAGAGGTCCCATGACCTCGTCACCCTTTCCCACATAAATGAGCTGTCCTCCTGGCAGACTTCAGCAGAGGTTTAGAGACCTCACTCACATACAGAAGTCTAGCTGTAACCCTCCGGTTAGATGTCTGAACTTGTGGCTGAATCCTCATGCAGTCACTCTTCAAATCTGTATCTTTTTTTACTTTCCAGAAAGAACAGAAATTCTTCCTATTTGTTTGGCCGAAGAAAGAGAGATACAGTGTTTCTCTTTGCTAGGTGTTTCCTTTGTACAAATCTAACCATGATCACAATACTTATTATCATTATAACTGGAGGATTGACATGTACTCATCCACATGACCAGAAGCAAACTACAAAACCACCTGGTGATACTGGAGCAGCAAGATGTGTACCTAGGAAGAAGACAAAAAATGAAAACAGACAATGGATCCAACCATAGGTACTCCAATTCATAAAAAGCAGGATATTTTCAACTTCGTAATAGTAAAGTATTAACAAGCCTTTATGATGGTAAACTAGGATGCAGCTTGTGGTCAGCAAAATAACCACAGATTATTTTTATTTCAGTAATTGATATAGAATATGGAAATGCCATATTAAGCAGCCAGCTGGAGTAATCATTTTAAGGAATTTAAATACTATAGTTGTACAGAAAGGGAGGAGAAGAAAAAAAGTGTGCCTCTGTGTGTGTGTATACATCTCCATGTTTCTTTGGTTTGAAGTTGCAGCACAAATCAGATCTTTCAAATAACTTCGCTATGGCAAGAAAATGGCATTTAGAAAAGCCATTACTAGAAGAAAGTTATTATTTTGATTCAGTAAACCTCTCCACAGTATGGATTGGTAAAGTACATGAGTCTTATAACAGGTTATCCAGAGCTTTCTATAACAACAGCAGAATCTATGCAAGCAACCATGAACACAAAGCTCTGTGCCAATGCATATTAACTTGTCCCATGTAACTTCTACTCTTCCAGTCCTTGGCCCATGTCCATCCAATTTAAATGTCAAATACAGAAGGGAAAATTGTAAACTTTCTGTACTTACACACTGCAACATTTTTTTTTTTCCTTTAACTGAATTTTTACCCAGGGAAGAATAGATCAGACTTACATGCTTCATAGAGTCTGCTTGGTATGAACTTTTTAAAGGTTTTAGTTTAATCCTGCGCACCTGGTATTGCTGTGGGTTCAAACAGTTTTATATTCTTCCCTACCAGCTCTCCTATGACTTTACGAGAACAAAGCTAATAAATTACACAGCACCAAACACAGAAGCAATTGGAAGCTCTTTTCTAATCCAGACCTACACAGCCTTGTGTCTTTCCCTATATCCCACATCCCTAATGACTGAATTCTCTCTCTGCACGGATATAAAACAGTCTATCATTTGTATTTGAATCCCTTTCTTTAAAATTATTAGACTACATAGGCACATATTTTAAAGAGGTTGGATGGCTTGTTAACACAGAATATATGGTATTGTGTAGTTCTCAGCAAGCAGATTTGGAAGAACAGATTTTGAAAGACTTTAACATGAGCACTTACAAAGTTAAAGAGAAAAATAAAACATTACTTTCTATTCTTAATAAAGTCAATCTACCTTATGAAATAACCTCATTGAGGAAAAACTAGCCGGTGATTTGCCACATCTCAGCATCATTGCTGGATTACAGCTTTATTACTCACCTACCCCTTTGCCCAGAAGTAGCAGCAGCATGACATGCATCCTTCTCTGCGTGTAGCTTTCCTTTCTTGCTTGTTTCACAATACTTAATTGATCCTGAAAAATGGAAATACACCTTCAGTCCTCAAAGTAGGGCCCTACATATCTTCACAAAGGCTGAATTTACTGAAGAACCCTAGTCCCAGGATGACTTAACAGGGAAAAACTGAATCCTCCAAAAGTCAACTTAAAGCTGACTCTCTCCTGCTCTTTACATAAGCCTTTCGCTCACCCAGGGAACCTGGGAAGTGTATAATCTTTGAATCAAAGCCAGTTTTTGTTACCCAGTATAACTGAGGGTAACATTGGGCTCATTGCCCTGCTACTGCTCCTGTGCAGAGAGGCTGGGATGCAGGTTCCTTCAGGCATTTCCTTTGCTCCTGCTGTCTCTGCACAGTGGTTACACCACGCAGTCTTTATCTCCACATATAGTTTCCCTCTCTTGAAGTAATGGGAATTAATGATAGGGGATATGATCCACAGTACAGATAATTGAGAGGATTAAACCAGCAATCTGGTTCTAGGTCTGCATAACAAAATAACTCTCCTTTTGATCCTAGGAAACAAAAGCAAACCATTGATGTCAATGTTGTTAAGGGTGTTTTGAGGCCTAAGCGTTCCTAAGCTTTTTATATATCCAAAGGTTTTTCTTGCAATTGTAGCTTCCTTTCCTATTACAATGCAACCAAAAGCCTGAAAAAGTAAAAAAAAAAAAAAAAAAAAAAAAACCCCACATTTCCCAGAAATTCCATTTTACCCCAGAGGGAGAGAGGGAGAGAGGGAGAGAGGGAAAGGGGGGGGGGGGACAGGACTGGAAAAGTCATCCTCTTTCAGACTGTTAGGGTGGGATTCGTCTCACCTAACTCTAAGCATTTACATTAATAGGTGTCAATAGCTGTGCTAGTCACCCTGGGCTCCATTTACAGTCGATGGGGAGAAATAAGCACTTTTGGAACATAATTTATCTAACCTGTTCCAGGTATTGGCTTTAGACCGAACTGAACTTTAGAAAGCCTAATTCTCTCCACTGACTAGAAAGGGAGCTCAGCTTACTAGGTCACATGTGAACGCCTGTTATCACTCCATTAGACGAATTTTGTATTTTCTCTCTCTTATTTTTAAGGCACCTCCTTATTTGCTTTTTTTTTTTTTCAAAAGTAATTTTTATTCTTTCTTTTTGGAAAAGCTTGTCCTCTCTACACATAATCATATAAAGAAAACAATTGTCTAGCCAGTCCTGCTTGAGAAAACTCAGGGGAACTCAGCAGCACAGTCAATTGACAGCAATCAGCTAAGTGCTGGGTAAGGAGCTCACAGGAAAGTACATTGGGTTTGGAATAGCCGGACAGTTGCATTACACATGGGACGAGAGACATGCTGAGGAAGAGATTACAGTTTATTTGAGAGCATGAATATGCAGACTAAGGATGAACAGATTTCCTCTGACATCTTTCATTTGGGCTGCTCAGTGAGTTCACCAATGTAGTGTACTTTTCTCAAAAAACATGCCTACAAAAAAGTAACACAAGTAGGATTTAGCCCTCAAAACACAATATTCCTTACAATTTTTTTTTTTTTTTTGCTGCATTTCCACTAGTGGCTGAATTCTGTCAGTATGGAAATATTTCTAATACTTTCTCAGTGCCTACTATTATTAATGAACCTTGCCTCTGTAGCACAGGAGAAGAGGTCAGTACTGCAGAAATCAAGCAAAAGTGAAAGTATGTCATGCCAACAGCACCTTTGCTGTTGCTATTGCATTACTATCAAAACCAAAAGTAGATAGTTTAAAACTAACTTCAATACATCTGCAATAGCTGCAGCTATATATCTGAATATAATTACCAAAGAAGTAGCTATTTCTACAAAATTAAATTAAAATAATAAGACTAAGGAACATATCAAACTACACAAGAGATATTCAAGGTTGTCCAGAGAGGCTGTAGAGTCTTCATTCCTGGACATACTCAAAACTGGACTGGACACAACCTTGAACAACCTGCTCTAGTTTACCTTGCTTTGAGCAGGAGGTTAGGCATGGTGATCTCCAGAGGTCCCTTCCAGTTTGACAGTTCTATGGTTCTGTGAGTCTAAGCATGAAGTCACACTTAATTTTGACTTCACTGAGATTACTGAGATGCTGTGTGGGGGATTTAATTTTCAGAACAGTGACCCAAAGATATGAGTACACATCCTGTGTTATACATAGAAACGAGCACTTTAATGTCTCTGTTTTGCAGTCCAGAAAGTCTACGGGTATATCTAATTGATATGTACAATATTCAAACTTCTGAACAGAAATACACAAAGATATTTAGCACTCTTTCTTTTCTCATTCAGAGTGGGATTCATGTTGACAGTAATTTCATGACCTAAAATACATGTCTGGACTAAATTAATTGCTAAAGCATCCTTTTTCATCTGTCCAAAGATACAGGCATTTCTAGGAAATGATTTGATATATCTGAAGACAGGTTTTGAGAATACACAAGATGAATGTCCCAGTGGAGGTCTCCATTTGTTTTTCTGAGCTATGGAATAAGCCTACCCTGCTGACTGAGACTGCATGCATAAATTTTGGTGTTGAATCTTGATGAGCTCAGTCTGAGTCTCAACGTACATTAAAAACAGAGTACCCCTGATTCTAAGAGTGTTTAGAATCGATTAAAAACTCTTTCCTTTTTTTTTTTTTAAAGTCTTTTGTCTTCAAATCTGTCCTAGTGAAATTTTCATATGAATGGTGGCTTGCAAAAAAATGTATACTATTATGAACACCCTTCTAATTCCATTTAGTGATTTCTTACTTGGCTAAAAAATCTTCAGGGCAAATGGTTAATGGGTAATTCTGAGCCAAGCATGAATCAAATACTATGGACAATAAACTGTCCATAAAACATCTGTGATTCTATCTTACTTAATTTGTTTTCAAAATATTCACAATGTCTCCTTTAAAAAACAACAAACAAACAAAACAAACAAAAAACTCCCACAACCCTCAAAAAAAAAAAAGTAAATTTGATAATATGACATGACAGAATTTCATATTATTTCAGTATCCACTAGCTACCATGCGGAAGGACCAGTTAATTAACTGTTTATTATTTTAACTTCAATAGCTTATATTCACATAGACTGAAAAGGCTTGCAGAGATTCCCCAGAGCATATCATGGCAATGATTTTTTAGAAAGACAGCATAATCAGACATGAATTCCATTTTACTCTGATTAAAGTATGTTTTCTGTTGAGTTTTGCACTTTAATCTCATTACAGAAGCAGTTTTACTAGATGGGTTTATACAACCAAAAAGAAATGTATGTACGCGGAGATGTTTAAAGGTATGTTGGACATTGTGTATCAGACGGTAAAACCTTGCTTGCTTGCTTGTGTTTCACATTACTAGGATGCCATGGAATAACAGCAGAGTAAACTGGGCTTTCTTTGTTATTATTATAATTCTTGATTATGGAGGGAAAAATAAATGTTAAGTATCTGGAAATAGATGATAGATTTATAGCTGAACTCTGTGCTCTGCACTCAAAGCTGTGGAAGTGGAATACTTAGTTTACCGTTATGTCATGATTCATTTTACAAAAGCTGACCGAGCATTTGGTAGAGTTAACTTTGTTAGAGTTCTAGGTGGAAGTTACGGACTTTTTTGGGACACTCATGGTTCAAGCGTAAGGATGCCACAGACCTTTCTTGGCTAACATTGGCTACTACCTTATGGTCTTCTCTTCAGATCCACCACGAATTACCAGCACTCAGTAGTTCATTCAGCTCAGACAAGATATTTCTTAGAAACCTTGGGGAATCTATGCAAGTGCTCTGATTACTTTGAAAGTGTTTCAGTTTCCTGCTCTTAAAAATTACCACCCTAAAAGACAGAGAAGTCTTAGGAGCTGCAACATTATTCAGAACCATCTTTATCAAAAAAAGTTTTGAAATTAAAAAAGATATGTTTACTTTAAAACTCTGATTTCAGTAAGAGAGCAATAATTTATAAATCTCAGAAAATGAAATTAATTGTTAGGAGCATACTTAAGGTTTTGCTTTAGCATTCCTTAGCTGTTTTGTGGGGATAGCTAATAGCAGCTGGCATATCCTGGAAAGTTCCTAAAGTGAAATCTGTTCAGTTCCTGTTTTTTACAAGAAGATTATAACTAGTCAGATCTCAAGGTCCAGCTCTGAATGGAATGTTCCCTAGGTAGTCCTCAAAAAAATATTCTTTCCCTTCTTTTTTTTATTTTTTTTTTTTATTCTTTTGAATCTCCCATTTCTCTGTAAATTTGCAATGGGACCTCACACAGTACTGCTGAAATTTATCTATCATGTTTCTCCCTTCTTTTTGTAAATGTTACTGAAATTTTAGTAATAAAAAAAACCTGTAAAAGTGACAAAATTCAGCTTACTAAGATTTTTTCTTAGAGCAAGGGAATCACATAAGAACACAAAGAAGATTAATTTGAACATTGAATTTTCCCAACTCACTGACTGGATTTAGATGAACCCATCACACCTGAACTATAATACACCTAAGAAATATCTCCAAAGATACATTTTATAGCTTTTATTCAGCACTGTCCTTGGTTCAGCAGGACCTAGGCGATGACTTTTCCCAATCTTTCCTGTACTATGTGAATATCCAGTCCAAACTGGGTATTTACATGCCAGACCCATAAAGGAAATGTGTGTAAAAGGTCAGCGGTTGGGTGGCAGTGAGATTCCTGAAACTCCTGGTTTTAACTTCAGGGCATTGCCCCCAACCCAATCCAGGTTGATGCTGTTGTATCTAGATCAAAATCAGTCTTCTCTCATTTTTCTCTTTTTTTCTGTATTAGTCTCTGCACAGCTATACATTCTCAGCAGGAGGTGTAGATAACGACTGCTTGCAAACTCAGTTATAGGTGATTAGGTCACTTTTCAGAGAAATGAATTGTAATTTTCCAAACTGAGGAGGGAGCAGGATCCAAACTGCCTGCTTGCCAGAGAGCATAAACACAATTCTGAATTGACACAGTTGCAGAAATATTTAAGCTGGAAAAGATGTCTGATTAGTACTCTGTAGTACTCCGGAGGCTGGATTCCTTCCTCTCCACTTCAGGTACCAGTCAATAGGCAACAGAATGTTACACATTTCAGAGGGTGTTTCAACTCCATGTGCATGCCAGGTTTTTTTCAATCTATGTAACAACCAGTTCTCCCTCTGCAGGTCTCTATCTGTCCTCATTAACTCTTATGAAGAGTCTACAATGACCACACTCCTTTCTTAAATGTCTCAGTTAAATGTTTAAATGGAGGCAAACTCTATCTGGTCCTAAGAGCCTCTAGAGTTTTTTGCTAAAGATATGCCGACAGATGTGGCCGTTGCACAGGACATTTTAAATTAGGCATCACCATAAATTCTGTCATGAACTCTAGGCCATAGTCATTAAACTTCACGCTTTTGCTTTCTGTTGTTGACTGTGGAAACTTTTCTGTTAAAAAGTCAAGTTAAATCCCAGTGTGACATCCCAAGGTTACACTATTCCAACTAACTGCAATTCATGTTGAGTAATATTAGGAGCAGAATTTCAACACTGTCTATACAATAATTTTTATCTCTGTTGTTACTGTACATTTCCCAAATTTATATTATGAACATTTGTGTTCTGTAATTAGTGTGGAAAGACCATGGTCTCTATAAAGTCCAGTTTCCCTAAAATGTTCAGTTGCCTTTACCCATAGGTCACTATGTTTAATTTTTTAAGACTAGTTTCATTTCATTGAAATGACTTGTCAGGCTTGGATGGATGTGAGTTTCAAATGGCAAGCACACATAAATGCACAGACCCTAATGAACCTGTGGTATCATTATGCAGAAGTATGTGTATGTTGGTTACTGTCAATGAATAACAAAAGTACAGAACCTTAATTAAGAAGTGGGAATGTGATACTGTTGGATGGTGTTATTGCTTTTTCTGGGAAGAATTATTGCCTCTTTAATCACAGACAAGGTTCTCGGAAAATCACTTGCCTCAAGCAAGTAAGAAATTGGAAGGAGAAATGGGCATATAGAAGACTTCCAGCAATCTTATTTTCCCAATGTGAGCAAACAGAAATGTTTGCATGCAATTAATGTAGTTGAAATAAACATATTGTGACACCAAATATCTGAGCACTAGGAGACTCATTCAAGTGAAGCAACTGCTTCCACTGCTGCTGTACTAAATTTTAAAGAAAACCCACAAAATCCTGAGAGTTTCTCTGCCAGAATTCACTGTCTCACAAACTGTACTGCAGGAGTTCAACATTTAGCCATCTTTACTGTAAACAGTCTTTTCCCTTAATCTTCAGTATTATTTTATTGTAACATACATCAGTGGCAGACCAATTACACTGACAAGTCCCTTTCTGTATTGCTTGTTTCTACACATGGCTGAAGCTGAGCAGAGAAATCAGGAGCATGACCACAGTGCATAAAAGGAATACTGATGGTTTAAACACATATTTACTACTGAACTGGACAAAACCAAATGTTTAAAAAAGGACAGACTGCTAAGTGAGCAATCACTGGGTAAATCTCTTCTCATTTGCCTAAATGTTGATTAGAGCAAACAAATGTTGAAATTGGAAGACTTTTTATGGATCCGGACTGACTTTTGTTTCCTATTCATGTGATCATAGAATCATAGAGTCATTTACATTGGAAAAAAAACTAAAATCATCGAGTCCAACTGTTAGCTTAGCACTGCCAAGTCCACCACTAAACCATGTCCCTAAGCACCACATCTACACGTCTTCTAAATACCTCCAGGGATGGTGACTCCACCACTT
>JAVJGG010000005.1:8828651-8857633 GCA_035590195.1 Aviceda cuculoides | reverse complement strand
TACATTCACTGTCTGACATGTCAGCAACAGGAGACTGGGCTAGATGAATGTTTAATCTGACTCTGTATGCTTGCTTTTTTATAAAAATCACAACCTAAATGACTCAAGGTTTGCAGAGAAATAACTTTGTACAAAATCATCTTCTCCAAATCGATGGTAAAACTTCCATGACAAACATTCAAAATACCAAACAGTGCCCCAAATTCTTTGGGAACATCCAGCTCTGGACCCAAGCACCAATTGGCTCACCTTTTTGATGCATGTCTGAGCAGAATATGCAATTTTTTTCTCCTTTCATCGCAATTTTGCATCGACATGTTCAGCTGCAATAAACTTATCTCCTTAAAGTTATAAATGGATTGATCCCATCCAGTAAAAGTATACTGTTTAGCTTCAGTCATGCTTGTAAAATGTTGATGAAAGTTTCTGGCCTTAATGTTAGGGAAGCATTCAAAAGGGAAGTGGTTTTCCAAGTATAAAAAAATGCTGATTAAAAAGATATGGATAAATCCAACTAAATTCAGCTTATTTTTCTCTGTTTCTTGCATTATCCATTTCTCTAATTAAAAAGAGCACTCAAATTTCAGTTTTTGTAGGACTTTATTTCATTTTTTAGAGGATTTCTGGTAAGCAGAGGAGGTATTAAGGTGTAAAAAGGAAGTAGCTACTTGTACTTTTTTAGCCACTTTCTTGACGGTGTCTTGGGGAGTTTGTAAGTGGATTTTCATGCAAACCAAATCACAGGATGTTAATAGAGATTTGTTTAATCTCAAAGGAAAATTCACTTTGAAAATAAATAGTTTTCATAAAGGCAGAAACAGGTTTTGAAGTTAGAAAACAAAAACATTACTGTGTGATTAGGTCACAGAATAACATGGTACAAGTATCCCCCCACTGGAAAAAGAGTCAAAGCTTCAGTATGTTAGCAATCAGTGGCCCTCACCCAGCAAAGGATCTAAAAGTGAAGCTGAGCATATGAGATATTTCATTGAAACTAACAGCATGTGCAAAATTCAGTACATTTGTGAATCCCTTCCTGGCCCATGCCTGTGGCTTGTTTGCACAGTCATCAAAAAATTGCAGAAGGCAATAGATATAGGGAAACTAGCTGACTGAGAAAAAAAATAATGAATGGGAGAAAAAGATTAATTTCAGAAAAATGCTGAATTGCTCACTCAGGTTCAACAAAAATGCCTGAATTTCTGACTTGGTCATGGTGAACACGGAATCTCCAGTTCTAGTCTCCAAAGCGCGTTGACAGTAACCCTGGAAGCATGTTACAGATGTCTCTATAATCAGCTGCAGTGCAGGCCCCAAAAGCTTGTTAGAAGACTCAGCTTTGTAGCCAGGTCTCCAAATACTCCTCTCCTTTTCCCACGTATCTAGTCACACTTTTCTCATTTCACCGTGCTGTAGTCCCATAAACTGAGTTTTATGCGAAGGCTTGTCTGTGTTATTAAGTGACAATCATCCTTTGAAGTTAACTCAATTTCTGATCTTCCCAGTGCTAGAAAAAGACCTTATCTTAGACGTGGACTCCAAGTGAAGCAGCTGGCTCGAATGTGTTCAGCAGAAATAATATTTCAGCAGAATAGAAATCATGTGTGGAAGCTTTAGGAACTGCCTCTAAAGCTGACATATGTGCCCCTTATTTCCTCCTTCTCCCTAATAATGCTAATGAGGCTTAGATTGTCTGGTGACATTGAAAATTTAAGATAGTAAGCAGGAGCTAAATCACACACTCCATCATGCTGCTCTCCCCTGTGGTCTGTTGCAGATTCAGAAGGTGTCAAATCTATTCCTTGGATAGTTCTGATATTTTTCCCTTCACTTCTGCAGCTGCTCCTTTCATGTCACTTTTGTTTTATCCCATTTCTCCTGCTCATTGCTCATTGATATAAACTCTGCTTAACATCTGGGAAAGTTCTCCAGACCACTTCCTGAACTGACAGACACTGGTAATAGTAATAGTAATAATAATGAAACATTTATGTATATATTACTCCTGCCTCTCAAATTCTTGGGGCTCTGTGCAAAAACAAATGCCACCCAATCAAAATAAATAGAATAAAAACATAATAAATACATTAAATAAAATGCAAGCAGGTTTGCAGGTGTTTGGACCCAAGGTCACATGTGTTTTAGCTCAGCGTAGACTGTAGCAACAGGCAGTAATTGAGTTAATCTTACTGCAGCAATTTCTACAATACAGTTCAGGCTCTTGCATAAGCACGTGTTTATTTTGTACAGAAGCATGGACCTAGCTTTAAGACCGTTTGAGCAACATGTGTTCAATACACCTGCTATTCTGCTGATAAATTTTCTTTTCCACCTCTATGTCTACAAAAAGCAATAAGATACCAAAGAAAATCAAGCCAATTACCTTAACTGTTGAACTAAGGTGAGATTCTCTATGCTACTGCAGATATATATATATATCTCTGTATCTATCCCTTGGTATTCATATGAGTCTTGATATATTAATAAACCAATAAAATTGGTATAGTGGTATAATACTGGCATACTGATAGAAACATCCACTGGCAGACCAGCGCTGTTCTAAACTTCCTCAGCAATCTTTGTGTCTCCTATTTATCTCTTTTCATCTCCTATAGTCACTACCCAGTGTGTTCTCTCCTAAGCTGTGTGACCAGCTTTCTTCCCTCAGTGACAGCCTGCTCCTGGCCGTCACGCCAAAAATGCTCTTTTGCTGCATTACTTTGTAGACTTGTGTTTTCCTCTGCTGGTGTGATTAAATAAATAGTCTGCCCTCAGATCTCAGGAAAATCCAGTGGGACTAGATGCCCAAGTCATTGGGATATTTTTTTCAAATATCCACACTACATGATTGTTCTTGCTTCAGCATTTGAAAGGCAGTCATCCAACTCACTTCTGCAAGAAACAACGATGAATAATCTACCAAATGTCTTAAAGTCTCCTTTCTGCCTCTGTAGTTTTGCATGGATATTACCCACCCCAGGAAATGTGCTGTTCCTCAATGTCACGACGGCCCATTTTCATTTCAGATTGCATAGAGCTGTTTTCCTTGGCATTGGGACTGACCGACTGAATCATCCCCATCACGCACAGCAGGGCTGTCTAGGACGGGGTGGTTGGGTGAATCGCTGAAGTGTTCATTCTTGCTTCCTCCTTCTTTCAGCAAGACCTTACCATCTTTAGTCTGACTCTGGTTTTAACTATTCATAAGTGTGTCACACATTTCCTCATAAGCAGTAGGTGGCATTTAACTCACCCTAATTTTAGGCGTCCAAATGTTAGTCATTTTGCCTTAACTCATCATCTGGTCTTCCTCTAGAGTCAGCACAGAGATGCTAGCAGCTTCAGCAGATTCATCGCACCTAAAGGTGTCCCAAGCAGTTACACTATACATCTGACTTTAAAGCTAATATCTGCTTCTTGAGTCAATTCTTTTTGTCACTTCTCACATTTTCACTTTTTCTATTTCACCACATACAGGACTCTTGATTAACTCCTTTGTAGGGTGAACTGCAAGTGTGCTGAATTCTTGGAGATCTAGAGAGATATTCAGGGCATGGTGAGATATGTTGGTAAAAATCTTACTGACAGGACTGTCTTAATTTTGTCTGAATTATTTTTATGACATTTATAATGACATAGACTACAACCGGTTTAAACCAGTTGAATTAATCAAAGCCTGAAAGTGTTTGAAACTATTGAAGTCAAAGGTAATAACAACTTAATTCAGTACGAACAATGGGTTTTCTTCTTCTCTTTCATATCATTGAAGTGTGCTTTATAGCTATATATGGGTGTTGTATGATTCTCAACTTGACAAATTCCTCTAGATAAGGCTGTAAAAACTGCTTATTTCAGGAAGATTAAGTATGGAGGCAGCTGGTCAAAAAAGAGATACTTTGATGATTTTGGAAATTTCACACTGATTCTGGTTTTGAAATCTTCCAAAGGAATTCATATCCTCTATTTTCGTATATATTATAAACCTGTTTTGTAGTTAGAAAATAATTTCAAAACAGATGTTAAGACAATATATCTTAAAGATCATTATTTTTGTTTCCCATTACAATAATGGGAACAATTTATAAAAAAAGTAGTGTCAATATTCATGAAGACTTTTCAAGGCATTGCTTCTGGGATGGGATTTATTGCACCTGAAACATACTGTGTAAATGTAAGCATGCAGTTTAAGCTGGTCATCTAGACTTCATCTAGCGTCAAAAGATTCAGGTGTCATGAGTCTGCTCTGGAAGATGACAGGGATAATCTGAGACAGGTACCTGAGACAGATGAGTTTTGAAATGACTGTTTCTATACACTAAGTTCCAGGGACATAGATGCCTTGCTTGTATTTGATGGCAACTCTGAGACTATCAAAGTTAGGTAAGGTGAACAGTCTTATCCATTGACTATAACTAGGGATGGTAGACTGATTAATACTCTTACAGGATATGTCTCTTTGAGCATTTTGATACAGTTTTGCAAGTGCTGACCCCTTCTGTTCCAGTATAAATTAATGACAGACTATTGTTAGAATGCAAACCCATTTACAGTTGTACAGAAGTCTCTTCCTGCAGTATAAATTCTACACGATAAAAAAAATATTTCTTTTTCTTGTAGTACTCATCTTCCGTCATGAGAAACTGCAATATTCACGGGCAAAGATAAGACTTAATACAAGAATCAGACAGCAGGATTGAATATGGTGCTGACCAGTTGCCTTGTATAAACCTAGTAAAAGTTTCCTGGAAGTCACTGGACTCTTCCCATTGAAGTCAGTAAGCTTTGTATGGTGCTTATAGGCAGCCAGCAGAAGGAACAAAACCACTGCAGCTCAGTCCAGTGGTTTACTGCATTCTGAAACAGAACTTGCCTTTGAGGATCAGGGAATACCACAGCCATAACTGGTGTGCTTTTCAAATATTTGTTCTTAATTCACATTTGAGAATTCAGTTTTGAAATGCAAAAACTGACTGCAAATTAGGATTGGGAAAGAGCTGGGTAAAATCATAAGAAAATAATAAAGCCTATTTTTAAAAATTCCACATTACTTTGGAATGATGAAATTGCTGGTTGGTTCCACAACTAGCTGAATGACATTATCCCAGAGGATATACGTAGCTACTTTGAGGCTGTGATGGAATATCTAATAAGAAGTTGACAAATAAAGAGAAAATGGCATGCCATTTAAAAAAAAAAAAAATCCTTTCTTTCTGTTTAAGCTTGTGCCCATTAGTTTATGATTCAAGAAAGGAAACAGTATTGACAGAAGAATACAAACCTCTGAACGTTTCACAGATCAGAGTTCTGAGCTGGAAGGAAAGAAGCTGAGCCAAAGACACACAAAGAAATGCTGGGAGTGGTGAGATGGTAACAGGAATTCAGGTTGCATGTACTATAAAGTTAGGCTTTTATACCTCTATGACAGATAAGGATCAAGGCTCCATCTCATACAGTCCATACACTCTCTGCTTTGTGTGTGAGTTAATATTATATGACATGAGTCATGCACAAAAGTGCATTATTTATGTTTAACTGACTGAAAATGCCAAAAACCCAACTGCACTGCTCTGCTCTCTGGGGAAGGTAAGTGGCAGAAGCCTCCCTCTACCTCCCTAACATCTCTGTTTGGAAGGTCTGGAATCAAACTAGACATTTCACAGTAGGCATGACTAGGTCAAAACCGCTTTAATTTAGAGGAAGGTTTCTGACCTATGGGAACATAGAGTTATATATATTAACAATTATTTACATTCTGGTTTGGAGTATACTCGTTTGATACTGAGCTCTCTGGTGTTGTGCATTTGCTACGCTGTAGATGAAGATCCTAAAAACTTAATCAAAGCTGTTCTCAGTTAGGCCAGTAGTGTTTCCAGTCACATATTCTCTCAGCAGTCACTGATGGATGCCTAGGGAAGAATTTAAAGACAGGATGAAAATGGACTGCTGCTTCTAAAAAGCATTCCTTTAAAGCATTCCTTTAACCTCCAGTTTTTATTGCTTACAAACTTCTTGTGCAGAAGAAAATGTCTTCAAATTTATTAGCCCTTGATTGATTTTTCTTTATGATTTTTTTAACTGCCTTTTGAACATGTATTCCTTCAAGGACTTAAACATTTACAGTTTTACGGACTCTCTTTTGCTTGAGAATAAAGCTTTTAATCTTTGTCATTAAAAAATGTATAATCCTGCACTCTGTGCCTCTTTGCACTGTTGGTCTCCCTGTAACATTCAGTTTAAATTTTTCCCCTTAGCCCCTTAGTTGTGTTTTGGTTTAGACAAAAACTGCATCCAATGCTTTATCTTCTAACAGGTTAGTTCCCAAAAAATCTGAACCACTGCTGCACCTATTGATTGACTGGAACATTTATCCTCACTGACAGCTATTATTATGACAATCTGCAGATCTGTATAAACCACATTGACTAAGGATAGTCTTAGTTTGATAAAGATCTATTCTTACTATAAAGGAAATGTTTCCTAATTTTTGATTATACAAACTTTCATATTTCGTAGGGGTGCTTAGGGTGTAACCTAGGACAATAATTGCTCATTTAATGTAGGAATAAAGAGCGACAGTGTTAAAGTGAAGTTCTACCATTGATATTCACAGTTGAACCTAATTCTTGTACCATGGCAATCAGCTGTAAAGAACAGATTCACTGTGGCAGGAAAACGATCTGACCAAACAAGATTACATGCATGTGTGCAAAGAACAAAGAAAAGCTACACATGACATATAGAGACTTATCCGTCTATATGTCAGGATTTTGTATGTTTGTCTTATAGCAATATATTGGCATAAGTAGAGGATTATATGTTTTATTATAATATTTTATTGCTTACAGAACCAATGAGTGCTTAGCCTCCTCTCTTCCTCTCCCTGCAAAATGTGTTCTATTATATGGAAAGAATAGTAAATATATAGATCCATTATATAATCCATAAATTTAGTACAAATTGAACAGGCAGATTGCAGTTATAGTACAGATGTTCTCTTTATTGGCTAGAAGTCCAATAAAGGCAATATTTTGAATTTTAAAATATAAATGTGCAATTTTCATTTGGAACATACACAGAACCTGGTAAATGGGTGCACATGGAAATTACTTTTAAAAGCATTTCTATTTGCAAAATCCCTATATACAGAGCACATGCCCAGAACTCTGGTTGCTTTCCATTTCAAATTGCCTATAAAGTTGGAAGTATTTCCATAATTTTAAATTGCCCACATAACATAGGAGGGATTGGAATTACAGTTGCTCCTCAAATTTGTTTTTATAAGCACCTGAATTTGGAACTGATTCAAATGGCATTTTAATATGTGCTGGGTCAGACCATGCTGATTTAATTTATAAAATGTATTTATCAAGAAAAGGGGAAATTTAAAGAAGTGGAAAATATAATAAAATATGAAACTAGATGTCAGAAATGCACCCACAGAACATAGCTGTGAAGTAAGTCAACAAGGGCAAAATGTAGGACTTTGTGAGCTCCTGATGCGAAGATTATGAAAAAGCTTATGAAAGCATGTGTCTTTCTCGTCAGAAACACACGAACCCATGTCAAGTGGTCTTTTGAGTAGCTGGCAAGCTGAAAACCATTTTTGCTGAGCACACAAGACATGTGCTGATCAATAGTGTATACGAGTGTCAGCAAATCGTAATTTGACTCATATCTTTTGAAACTGATACAGACTCAGCACAGTGCTAACATTTAATCATTGGAGAGGACCATTCAGTGCTTGATGTACTTATGCGTTGCACATGTACCTAAAGAACTTGCTGGATTTTTTTCTAAAGTAATATTTGATTATACGAAAGATTCTGATTCTTTATTTCCTCATACATTTGAGAAAAAAATTGCAATATTTAACATTAATTCATGTGTGCATTTTATATAGACTAGCATAATTATTTTGTCTGTAGAATGCCAAAGCTGAAACTAGAAATCAAGTGATTGAGTTAGATGCTCTGTTCATAAGGAAACATTATGAGATAACATGTGTGGTAGTCCTTCTTCCAAAAAGTGTAGCAGGCTAGATTTTCAGGACTCGGATTTTCCAGTTTGTCTAAGAGCCAGTAGGATGCCTCCTGGTTTTTGTACGATCCTAAGGAAGGTGCTGTGCAATACATAAGGAGGAAAATTGCCACCCACTTAATTGCCAGCAGTGCTTGCAGTAGCACCTGTAGGGACCTTGGCATTTTTCCAACCAAGCTGAGCCCCAGCCCCACATCAGTGAGCTTGTGGAAACAAGGCTGCAAAGCTTCAGGCTACCTGGATAAAAGTAAAATCACCAAATGTAAGGAGTTCTGGTTGTATGAGTTTATTTATAGACTAACATAAACTTCAATGAAAAGCTCCATGAATGCTGAAAGCAATATTAAAAAAGTGAAATTATGATTATAAACTGCTGAATTTTCTATACTCCTGATTATTAAAAAAAACCCCTTCTATTAAAGCAAAGCAGGTATTTCAACCAATAAAACAGCACATTAAATCATAGAATAAGAAATTACCAGAGCAGGACAAATAAGTACTTGAAAAAGTGAAAAGCAGAAAGAGACCAATGAAGCAAGACCTAAGCAGAACCCAAACTTTAAGAAGAAAAACTCCTTTCAGGTACATGGGTGCCTATCAAAGGGTTTCCTGAAACCTTGCACTGAAATTAGAAAGGTGCATGGCAACAGAGGAAATCAGTGTGGGTCAGTCCCCAGCAGCTCCATTAACCATGTTCTTCAGAGTCCTATCATTTTTCTGTGATTTAAAGATGTACGCTTTTAAAAATTACATAGATTAACAGAGATAGTAATGAGTCCTGGAGATGTTGGCTATGGAGCCATAGAGTCAAGCTATTAAGGCAGGGAAATGTTTGGGAAGGAGCTGGAGTAGGAAATAGAGATACTCAAGATAAGACAGTTTAACAAGTCATGAGTATAATGAATAATTATTCATAATGAATCATTGTGGCAATAGCATGTGATGTGTGTTACTGGAGGATAAAAACTCGTAAGAAGGCAATTCTGATCTCCAAGTTAATCTGCCCTCAGTAACACTTTTTTTATTAAACTCCAACACACTGCTTGTTCACCACACCTTCCTGCTCATCAGTTTGAGTGATTCTCTCTGTCATAACTGAATTGTCTGGAAACAAAGAGTCAAGAAGCAAGTGGAAGCCAAACTAGCTAGCAGCAAAGTAATATAAGAGGGAAAGGGTCCAATACCTGTAAAATTCACTTACTGTAAATACACCAAGAGTTAAAACACATTTATCTACAGAAGTCTGTGTCAAAAATCCCATCATTATACCTTGTTGCAGATACATTATAAGATAGAAGTAAATAGTCTTCTCCAACACACATAAAGAAATATAGTGCTTTTATCTTACAGGGTCACCCCCCACTTATGCAGCTATGTATATACTTGAACACAGATGAGCACGTGTTACTCACTTTAGATTACATCTAGAACTAGTTGTTCCTAGTAGACACAATCTAAAAATGTAGTATGCCCAGAATATTTTGGAATGTTTCTTGCAAAATTAAGCCAGTATAAAGGATTTTCTCAAATAACTGCTCCTTTTAAAATAATATTAATAATTTTGTAAAAAAATGGAATGTTGTTACTTTGGGATGTTTTTCTTTTTCTTTTTTTAGTCTAGTTTTAGAAAGAACAAATTCAAGTACAAAGCATCAAATGTTCTTGTAATTTATATTTTGGAGAATATCTCATATTTTTTGTTCAAAAAAGCTCAGATGGAAAGTGTACACCAAGGGCCTAACGCTGCTGGACAGTTTTTCTGAGAGAACAAATGAATGAACAAGCTTTGCTAGTGATTGCTGCTTTGTAAAGCTTTTATTGCAGTTCCATACACTTAGGGTGAAATCCTCCAAAGCATCCCTATCATGGCAGATTGATTTTCAAAGGAATTCAACCTTTACTGATGCAGCAAAGGAAGCAAACAGGTTTTCAGAGGTGCTCAATGTGCTGTGTGCTCTCAGAGGAAGACACTCAGTACGCCGCTGATCTGAGCGTGTGCTGCAAAGTCATTGATTTATAACTATTCTGGTTTCTCCATGGACCGTTTCAAGGAAGAGAAAATCTGAGGAGGCACATTGGAAGAAGAGAGAGGTAAAACTGTTGCTTTTGGATGTGGCGTTACTGGTGACACAGTATGCTCTGTTCAGAGAAAACTGTGGGAGATTACTCTGCTTCCCTTCAAACGTTTTGAATATATTCTAAATGTGAAAACAGATCTCTGCTTCTGACGTTTTCCCCTCCCCTGGTAAAATAAATGTTATTTGATTTGGCGCATTTGTCATCTTACTTGTAAATGTCTCTATCCTGTTTAGACACTAGCAGACAGTTTATGTTTGAGTAAAAGGTCTTTAGACAAAAAAAAAGAAAGCAAAGAAAAAAAAGTGTTTGGAGAAAGTAAAGAAACAAGTACAAAACAATAAAAGGACGAGTTTTATGCCTTCATTATTGATTGTCAGTGACTGACTGCTACAAGAAACAGCTTTGTATGTTTGTATGTACAAAACCATAAAATATTAAAATATTGAATGCATAACAAATCAATGTATGCATGTTTATACATGTATATGTATTTACTTATTTGTACATAAACATAGTTTTTGATGTATAATACAGATACAAAAACCATATATTTCACAGTTTATTTATAAGCAAATCTGTTTTCTCCCCATCTAGTTTGTGTCACCTTGTCGGAGGCAGCCTATGCTCCTTCTTCAAGAGCTATATCTGGAAATCAGAAATACTGTGTCATTTCTACTTGTAACATTGACAGGATTTGAACAAGACCACCATGTTTCACATCACCCATGCAACACAACAGCCCTAAGTCTTTGGCATCATTTATGCCTCCCCAGACATTCTACGTGTGAATAATTCCCTGAAATAGCCATGGTCAGTATGAGCAGATGACTTCTACTGCATAGATTTAAGCACGTAGGACTGTGACAGCAAGGTATGGAGATTGGATGTGACTTTTTCTTTCTTTTTTTTTTTTTAATTGCTTGAATTTTTATCAGTTAGAGGGAAGACTGTGATGAATTTTTCTTTTGTTCTGAACTGCTATGGAATTTAAAATTACATTTGAAAATATATTTAGGAGAGAGGAATTAAGGAAAAAAGTCTTCACAGTATATTCAATTCTAATGAGCTGGAAAGCTACAGAGTAATTTCAAAACAAAACAAAACTTGGATTGATTTTTATGGAAGGCACTATGTATTCCAGGATTGTGATAGTGGAGCACTCAGAAAAGGCATTTTAATCCTGCAAACTATTATTCTAAAACTTAACTTCACTCATTTAAGTATTCCCTAAGTGGGCAGTGCTACTCAAGCAGGCAATTCTAGCAGTGTATTGAGACTGCTTGTATTAAGAAAGCAAGTCAAGACCAAAATTTAGGGAGAAAAAAAATATAATCCAGGTGCCAGCTATCCCAAGGACACCTACATTTGCCTTTCCATGTTGTTTGAAGTCTGATGAGTGTGCACTGTCACCACCACTCCCCGAGGGCTGGAAATTCACTTGTCTGCACATAGAGATGTAGTTCAAGGCAAAACTGAATACGCAAAGCAAAAGCCATAGAAAGAGGGGAAATTGATTTTATCACTGTTTGACATAATGTAGATTTTTTTAAGATGAAGAAGGAAAATAGCAGACTAATTATTTGGTATAGTCACTCATATGAGCTGAGTCAAGTGACTCCCAAAGGCTCTGCTGGGTGTGGAGTTCAAACAGGTTCAACTGATATCAGAGTAGTTTTGAGGCATGAAAGAATTTAACAGTAAAGAGGGATTGTACAAGCTTTGGGAGACTCAAACCCCAATCCCACTTCATTTTTGTGGGGGAAGGAAAAATAATTCACTGTAGTTTAGGTCAGCCTCTTTTTTATTTCATTTTAAACCTTTATTTTTACAATTCCATGATTTATTTTTCCAGGTGTTTGCAAAATTTGTGCTTTAAATACAGATGATATAGAAACCAATGGCAGCTTTTGAAAGAAGGCATTTGAAAGAAGGCCTTGACACTAGGATATTATGTTCTGTAGTCACAGAAAAAATGAAAAAGGATTCATTTCCCTGTGCTTTTTCACATGAGGATTCCCCAGAATTTTGATTATTAAAAGTGTATGATACTCACACAGACGTCATGTGTCTCTAATTTAAAGATAAACTGAAATCAGGACCCTAAAATCAGATAGCTTTGGTCCATCTCTATGCCTCTGTCCTCAATAGTAGAGTATCCTACCATAGTCCATTAGAGCTTGTTGACCTGGCCAAAAATCATGGGATATGCCCAGGAGGGATTTCCTGGGGGACTTCTTGATATTTAGAACCTACTTTCCTAACACTGTTTTCCCCTTATAAGGGCATGATCAACCTTTTGGGTTTGACAGAGCCCTCCCTCCTCGTTAAGGGGAGCCTTTGGAGGGACTGACAGCTCCTTGCTACGTGCATCAATGTTGCTGGCCTTGACAAAAAAATTGCAGAGTTTTACTACTTGAACTGTAATGTCTTTAACATTTTGGTGGATTGAAATGATGCTTGCAAAGACAAAATGGTTGAGTCCTCCTTTTTTCCTGAATCTTGAGAGGGGAAGATAATCAGCAACATATGATCATCTTGGATGTCATCAGCTTTTTACACATTTATTTTGGTTTGGGACAGAATGTGTCCCCGCCTCCTTTTTTTTCCCCTTTAAAAATAAACCAAACCAACCAACCAAAACAAAACCCCAAATTAACAGAAATTTAAGGCGGAATCCACCTCCTATGCACCACTTTTTTTTTAGAGTTCACACATTCACTTTTTTTTCAGATCCTTTTAAAATCTTTGCTCTCAGTATCTGCTCTTGCTCAGCTTCTTATAAAAGTGTATGTTTTGGGGAAGAGGTTTTCCATGACCAGGAGGCATTTAGTGGAGAACTATATTAATTAAGCTTAAAAAGAGAATGTTGTTTGCTCTCTTAAAATTTGGGAAATACGATACAGGCACTCAAGTTCCCTTTGACATGCTTGATTCAATTTCAAGTCACTACAAATGAGATTTTAACATGCCAAAAATATATAGGACATCAATATTATCCCAAGATATCCAGTCAGTTGACTATAGTTCATGGATCAGTATAAGCAAGAGTATAGACATGTTTTTTAAATTTCTGCTAAACACATGCTGTTAGTAATTTAGAACTGGAGGTGCATAGTATTTCTATTCAGTGATTGCTGGTTAATTATCCGCCTTGGGTATCCCATATGTTTGTTTTAATCAGACTTTTGTCCTAACAATGCAACAATGTTCCAATTAGAAAAAAATACACTAAAAAAAATTATGCATGAACAATTCTCTTTATGTTAAAATGCATGAGAGCCATGGATTAATAGATTACAGTGTGAAACATATATATACATATATATATATATGACATTGTAGGTGAAAGATAAAATTATTTTCTTTTTAATTGACCTGGAACAAACTATATTTAGCTGAGACACTGGTTATTCATTTTTTTCAGTAATGTATCAAAATAATATCAAGCAAAAACAAAGGTAATTTTTCATTTCTTACTTGGACCTGTGAAAGTCTATATGCAGTTGCAACTCTAGCACAATCTAATGCTACAGGAGAGCAAGGATTACTTTTTTTTTTTTTTTTGAACAGTTTGCAAAATATCTTGCCACTAAATGACATTTTAGTCTGGGGGAAGGATTTTATTCAGTTTTATGCATGGCTAAATTAAATATCTGAGAGTTGAGCTCATGTGCTTCTTATGAGGAAGGATTATTGAAATTGCTTAAGGAGCAAGATTCAGACTGTACAAATTCACTTAAAGTTACGCAGAGCTACAGTTACTGTTTCCCAGGCAAGTGCCCAAACGCCGCAGAAGAACCCATGTCCTCTCTACCCCTTTGCTGAAGCCAGACCACTGAAGCAAATGCCACAGACAAAAGGATCCTGGGGCCAGAGGGATCATGAGCCTCTTCGAACATTTAACGGTTAGATCTCTTGCCTAAGGGGAGCAGATCGTATATGGGTTCCTGCTCCTGATACTGGTTTTACACACAAGAGTATACTGTCACTGGTTCAAAAAAAAAAAGAGAATATTAAGGCAAGGAGGAGCAGACTCCAGGCCTGCTCCTTCTTCACTGCATCCCTCTCTCCATTTTTCCCTTTGAACAAAATAAATTCAAAATTGGAGCATTTTCACAGAACATTTCTATTTTGATGGAACAGTGCTTTTTGACAGAAAGCTGCTCCACTGGAGGGTTTTGTCACTACCATCTGTAGTGAAGAGCAAGTTGCTGTATCACTCAGGAACAGGAGAGGAAAGACCTAGCAGACTGCAGGGCCCCGACGTTACGATATTGTTCTAAGCTTTTTGTGTACGTGAGCATTACTGAATTTAGAGTGCTTCAGGGAATGGCCGACTGCAAAAATCCAGGGCTAAGATCCTGTCTTACAGATGCTATGGAATGACTCATAAAAACAACGTGAAATAAAAAAAGGAGAGAAAGAGTTAAACTTTACACACTGTAACTTCAGCTGTGAGCCTCTCCGTATCTTGTTAAAGTTAAAAAATAAGCAAACAATTGCAGAGAACAGCTGATGGCTGATCAAGTATTAAAGCCTGATAGGCTCTGCAATTGTTCCTAGAAATACTTTTGGATTCACATTGCACTCCTCAGGCTGGCTGCAGACACTGGTGAGAGGCATGTGGATGAAATTAAGGAATTTAGAAAACAAGAAGGGAAGAACTCCTTTGCAGTAGAAGGTACACTTGGATTTATAGAATATCTTGTTATAAAGGAGGCCAAAAAACTTTCTTACCAACTAGAAGCATGAAATAGTCAAAAAAGCCTAAAGGAATTAGGTGTACGATTGCTGTTGAATTCCAAACAAAGGCTGAATACGGCTTCCCTTAGGTTTGTGGAAAATACTGGGCTTTATTTCCAATTGTTCTATTACAACACAATTTATTTAATGCATGGAGAGCAGCCAGTGGGAAAAATCAGTTATTGTCATGTTACCTAACAAGGAGCAACAGAAGATAATTCTGAACATTTATTCCAAAGACAGTCCAAAGTCCTTGCAAAAGATAATAATGACCATATCCTAATGAAGAAGGCAGAATTTCAATCTGATAGAAATAGTTTCTAATGGAATATTTTACAAGATATATTCAAAGGAATTTTGAAATCCCAGAGCTATGGAAAACAATGGCAACAGTCCCATTGGCTTTAGTGAGCCTAAAATTTCAGTGCAAGATTTTTAAACCAGGGGCCAAGTTAATGAGAAATCTTAACTCTCATGATCACGGGTCTCTTTTTTGAGTGATTAATTATTTACTAAACCTGAACTTCTTTGATCTCTTCTTCAAACATCTAGTGTATAATATATATTTCAAGAACGTGTGTTCAACACATGGACATAGAACATTTTCAGTATAAAGAAATGAATCAGAACTCAGGGTCAATTGAGCTGAAACTTTTTCATTGAGGCTGAAGAAAATGAAGATCAGCTATATGTTTGTATTTCTATATTTACCATGTTTGGCTCGGAGGGAATGTTTTTATGAGCTTCATAGCCTATCCAAAACCAGAAAATACTGAAAATCACTCCAAGAAATTTCTCTAGATGTCACAACACTTTCCATACAATTCCAGAACAGAGTAATTTGATCTTTAAAAATTTACTGGAATTCTTATAGGAAATAATTCTGACCAGATCTGCTGCTGGTGTAAATTAACTTATTGCACAGATTTTGCTGACATTTTACCTCTTTGCACCAGGTCTTTCCCAAATCTCTTTTTAAAGTTTCTTGTGCATTTTCCTCATATGCTCATGAACCCAAGAACCTGCAAGCATATTCTGGGAAGATTACACTTCTTGTTAAAAAAGTACAGATCAGTTCATGATGCAACTTCTCTGTGAAATTTCCAATTTTTAAAAGAAAACTGTAAATAAAATTATCATCTGGTTGTCCACCATGTATTTGTTTCTGTTGTTATGACACTACAAAAAGACTCAGATAGAACTTCTTATTAAAACAATTCTGTTTTCAGTAACTAACTACAGAAACTTTGTGGTTTGAATAATCTATTTATTGCAGGTTGCTTTGTCAGTTAGCAAAAGACCATGAAACAGCCAACAACTAATCACCGAGATTACGGTTGTGTTGATACTAACTGTACAGATTTACTTCTGCAGAAAATAAAGGGAAATATGAAAGAAGAGATTTGCAAGTCTCACCTAGACATGGTCTGAAATAAAAGAGCCTTATATATGGTATAGCAAAACCAGATTGGGTTCATAGCAACTTCCCATGGAAACACCTGTAGCAGACGACAGAATCACAACACTGACTTCTGCTGAGTTCTAACCTTTCATATCAGTATTGATTCATCAATAGGAATGCCTGGAAGAAAATTACATTTCCTAACTGGAAGTTCACACTTTTAGTATGTGCAACATGCTTTTCTCAGCAGGTTTTGAAGTGTCACAGCTGTTGAGTTTTGGTTAAAAAGTGTAGAGAATGATCTTTTACTTATAACTGCATTTTTGTTTTACAAGTTTGTTGTTGTGGGTTATTTTTATGAATTCCCCCCCGCCCCCCAATTAATTAATTAATGCTCTTCTATCATAGTTTTATTTTATTTTCCGAAAAGTATCAGAACTAGAGTTGTAGTCTTCCGGGTGTGGCTACGCAGAGCACCAAGGATCATGAATCTTGTATCGTCCTAAGGACTTTTGAACTACAGACAGTCTTCCATAGGCTGAGTTCCTGATCCAGGGAAAGAGGCTAATTTAATTATGTGTAAATTACAGATGCTGAAAGTTCCTATTTACTTATCCCTTGCACTAAAACTCATATAAGCAAGGTTTATACTTCTCATTATTTACAATAAGCTTTAACACAAAAGTGAAACTAGTAGTGAAACACGTGACCTCTAAGGAGGGAAGTGGTTTATTCAATCTTAAGAAAAGTCGTCTAAAAGTACCTAATGGAATGATGTACAGACTCCTAGAGGTGCACGGTGGAAGGATCAGGGACAAAGAATACAAGTTGTAAACCAGAAATTCCTCTTAGATGCTAGGATTTTATTTTATTTTATTTTATTTTTAATGAGGAAGATGGTGAAACAGTAGAAAAGGAGTCGAGTCTGTGCAGACTCTGTACTTTGAGATATTCAACACTTAACAGCACAAGGTCCCGAGCACCTGCTTTAACTAGTCCTTCTTTGAGCAAGGGGTTGGATCAGATGAACTTTGGAGATTCCTTCTGGCCTAACATGACTCTACAATTCAGACTCATCTCTATATACTAGGATTAGAGGAAATCATTTGCTATACCAAGAACAAGAACTTATGTGGTTTTTTCCTTTTCTTTTTTTTTTTCCTCTAAAGCATGTTTTTGAATTGTTATTCTTTTAAACTTAGTTGGTTATATGGAAATAAATGGGCAACTTTGTTCCTGTTCAGAATTTTTTTTTTTTTTTTTAACTAACAGATTTGAGGGTTAAAAATGGTGACCAGAGTCATATGCTGGCTTCCAGCTTTCTATAAGCAAATACAGGGTCCAGGACATGTTTCTTTGCAATAGTGCTTTAAAGCAACTGTCTGGAAAAAAGGTGTTTTATAACCACTGGAAAATCTACAGTAATACATTTCAGGTTTGAGATAAGCATTACTTGTTCATTAAAGGGAATCAAGGTTAAATCCTTCAGGAAATGCTGTGGAGCTGTATATTTTTAAAATATCCCTTAATAAAACCACAGAAATGTTCTATATTTCACAAAATATTTATTGCATGCCATTAACTGAAAACAATGCCATCAAAAGCTGTGGGAAAGATGTATATGAGAGTCCTAACAGTGATATGAAATTATTTTCCTTGCAAGGTTTCTGTTTCCAAATCTACCATAACATAACAAAATGTGGAGAGCAAATCCATCAACTGTGAAACAGTGGTTCAAAATTTTGCTTTTCACTCTGGAGTTAAGCTAGCTAAAGAGCAGGAGTAAAAGGATATGAATAACTCCAGTTGCTTAAAATTCTTGTTAAACACATCTATGCATTATCAGTTATATAATACAACCAAGTGTTTGCTTTAGGCTTTTATTATTTTAGCTTGAAAAATATGTGAAAGTGTTTCATGGGACTAAAAATTAAAACCAAGCTAAATGTCTGGAACCTTAACATTACCGTAGAACTCTGGTAAGTGGTATTAATTACTGAAAGGACCATTGAAAATTTCTACATTTTTCAAGCTGGCAGCAGCAGCGTCTGTTCTTCAGAAAATACCGTGTTTCATGATGTGCATTACTTTCTCTTAAGACTCTAGTCCTAGAATCAGTTTACTATACAAAAATATTAATGTTTACCTATGTATTTGTCACTCTTGCCTTTATAATGGTGAAGAAAAGATTTCAAAATGTGAATTTTAAGATACACATAGCAGAATGCAAAAATGTTATCCCACAATTTCCAGTCTAACTGGTAATTTGAAACCTTTCTGTGTATAAAATTCAGATCTGGATACATATGTCAAGGTTCTGCAAAATATTTGACGGTTCTTAAGAAGTCCAGAAGTTCAAGTCATTTAGAGAAACCAGCAGTACTCTGACAATGCCTTTCATGTCAACTGAATCTTGTCTTTTTCTATAGGAAAGCATTACTATTAGATTTTGAAAAGACAGATTAGAGTTTGACGTTGAAACTACTGGTTTTGCTGAATAACTTAACTAACATAATTATGATAATCCTATTTGAAACTTATAAAATGAAATTATGGAAATCCAGAGATACAAGTACACAGTAAATCATGTATGGCAACGAAATTTGTTACTGTCCAATGTAACCATGCAGCTTAATCCTTTTGCTTCTTGTGCTTTTTCTGTGAATTTTGACATGATGGAGACAGTGAATATTTCAGCCTTATCTCTAGTATCTTTGTTCACTTTCTGTCCAAGGTAGTGGACAAACCTTTTCTTTTACCTGAATTCTGATGTATCCACCCAATCTTTCTAACTTGCTTTTTCATGTCTCTCAAACTCACTATGAACATCTGTCTTCCTGATTCTATTGCATGTTTTTTCACTCCTTTAGGCCCTTCCTTAGCAGTGAATCCTTATTTCCATTTTCTTTCTAATTTTCTGATACCTAAAATCTCAGTTGACCTATATAACCATACTGGTCATTAGCATACTTCCTAATTTTCTGCAGTGTTACAAGAAGACAGGCTAGGCCTGGGGGAACTAAAACCAATAATCCCTGCCAGCTCTAAGGTTTGAGGGGTTTGATTTACAAAAATCTCCAAGGAATTATTCACTGGGTTGTATCTCCCAATTATACAGCCCCATTCATTTACTCCCCATATTTAATCTCTGTGTGCAAGGCGAAAGGCACAGAGTGACATTATACCAGGTCTAAGGCAAATGGCAATGGGGAATCTTCACAGAAAGCTTTGTGAGAAAAGTAGGGGCAAAAGATCTTTAGTGCATTGCTTATGGCCCCCTGAGACCTTTAAAAATTATCTCATTGTTGATCAGTCTGACAAAGAATGACATAACAATAAAGTCAAGTTTCTGGTCTCATAACAATTGCCCTTCTGGCATCCACCAGTGGCAGAAAAAGTACAACATTGCCATCTATATTTGAAGACAGTCACTCAGGAAATACTGTCTTCTTTATCCAGCCTATAGCTCAATGACTTCGTCTCCCCCACTGCGTCAGAGTTCCCTTGGTGACAATTTTTCTATAGCTGGGCCATCTTTACACATTGGAATGACTTCAATGGGTTCAATATCATGCCCTTCAAGATTTACATTTGAAATAGTTTAAGATTAAAGGAAACCTATTTAACTAGCTGTGTAACTGAAGACAGGGTATTTTGAACGCAGCAGGCAGTGTGGGAGGGTAAAAGACTGTGCAAAGGAGTAAGTGATATTGGGAACTTCTCTGTGCTTTTCGTATCTCCACTTAGCATAAAAATAACTGAAGCAGAGGAAAGAGAAAACATGTGGTATACTGGATGCTTTCCAAACAAATGAAGAAAAAGTCTAAAACAGATTGACTGGAATTAGTGGAAATGCGTCGAGTCTAAAGTTGTAAAAGAATATGAGCCTGATTGGGAAACATATGTTTGAGGATTTCATTTTGAGGAGAGGAAGAGAAATACATCTTGAAACTTGCTAGCCCAGATTCCTCCTGGATAGTTATTTATACCTGCTTGTAATTGAAATAAAACACTGCTATCAACTCCAATGAGCCACATATTGATAAATATAGCCTGCTGACAAGGCTTTCTGTTGGACTGCTAAAAGCATCCACGAGCCCTAAATACTGATCCTCATGGTGTTTAAAGCCTTCTCCAGATAGGTAATTAAAGATAGTAATTATTAAGCCTTGCCTTCCTAGCTCACGAACCTTAATGTCCTTGCATAGGCAAATGGTGTGGATCTTAATTATATGAATTCAAGCTAATAGATCTTTAAATGAAGTTGACCTATGCCCGGGTCACTGGCAATATGGCTCTGCGAGTAGCTGATTCTTCACTCAGCCTGGAATCAAACCCTCTCAGAATTTTTATCGAATTAAAACCATTCACCAATTCCAACTCAGTTCAGTTTTGCATCTAGGTTTACATCAGGGAAACCTACATGGTTTTGGTAAATACTGTATTTACCATATGTCACATGAGATCTCTCCTGAAATCCTTGTGCCTGTAGTCTGCAGAAGAAACAACATGATTTTACAGGCATCAGCAGCTGAACAAAATAAAGTCTTGCAATACAATATTATATCTGACAAAAAAAAAGAGAATCAGTCTCAGCCTCAGAAATGAATTTACTTGAGAATGAAAGGAAGGCAAAGGTGGCTTTTGGGGCTGGGTTTGGGGTTTTTTTTGTTGACATTTTAACCCTTTTTTTCCCCAAAAAAATTTATTTAGATGCTAAATTATATTCTAAAGTCTAAATTAAAAAGCAATGCTTTTTTTAAGTCAATCATTTTTTTCCTTCAAAACATAATTTTTCTTATATTTTGAAATAAATATTTAGTTTTGTATTTATAGAGCTTTACACCAATTTCCTCAGCTGTTTAACAAATGTGCTTAATCCAGCTGTTTGTACACTGATTATTCTATCGATACTGTTCACTTCCATTACTTGTACATTGATTCTATCCATCCTACTTCATTACTAAGAACATGCACTTAAGGGGAAACATGAGAAGGTATTGGTCTTTGTCCCCTCAGGTTTACAAAAATTAAACAGTATTCAACCCCAAATATTTTCATCACGGTATTCGTAAAATTAGTAATTATTTACATGAGTCGAAACCTAGCAGCTGACATAACAAGAGAGGCTACTACAGTATGTAAGTCAAACTCAGAAGATTTGGGCCAATTTTTTATTTAGTGTCATCTGATATAGATCTGTTGGATTCAGCACAGCTACATATATTTTTACTAGATGAAAATGTTTTATTTATAGGACTATTTCCTTCAGTGTGGAGCTGGTTAGCAGGTTCAAAGGTAGACATGTATGTATATGTTTATATTTATGTATGCAAGTATGAATACGTGTATCTTGGAGCATGAAGTATTGTATTATGTAGCCCAAGTGTATTATCGTCAGTGAGAAGACATAGATGTCCATCACTTTGTTCGATGGTAAGGAACATCCTTGTTATTTTTCTCCATCACTGAGAAAGGCTTGAAACTGTGAGTTCAGAAACAGAAGTCAAAGAAACAATACGCTGTATGTGTTACTGGAATTCCTGTAAACCATCGCTTTGAACTCTTAGGGTTTGACAATATTAATTTAAAGCAACAGGCTGTGCAATGTCATGTCACATATCATTTGCACTTTGTGTAAGATGATAGAGAGTGTGGACGTGTGTGTGTGTGTGTGTGTATCCTCTGTAGTTTATAAATCAGATTAAGTTCAGAAAAGCAAGCAGTAATTTCTGATGCCTGGGTTAAATTTAAAAAACTAACTGGATATCCAACAGTGAACACATTCCTGATGAAAATATCAGTGAGTTATTAAACTATAAATTTAATCTTAAAATTCTATACTTCTAGTAATGAATACCAGCTTGTGAGCTTTTTGTACTGTTCATAGAATTCTGATCAGTAAAATGAACATTTGGAAGTACTGGGTCTTGCTGACAATGGAAAACAGAGGTGTTAAATATAAATCATGGTACAATGAAATCAAGAAAAGTAAACTAAGATTTTTTCTATAAAAACATTATGGAGCCATTTTATAACAGAACCAGCTCACAGCATATAATCACATTTTAACAGCTGTTGCCAAATTAGGTAAAAGCTCCGGTGGAAAATTTGTTAATTATATGACTTAGGCCTCACAGGCAGCCTAAACCAGTGGGAAACAGAGAGAATTACTGATTCGAGGACGTGACCATACTGTTAGTATTTTTATTACAATAGCAAATAGCTGTCATAAGCCTCAAGCTTGGGAAATACCACAAGGCTACTGCCGGGTAGTACAGGGTAGAAAGAACTTCAGCTGGAAGAGACAAAGGTAGGACAAAGCATCATTCTTATTTTACAGGATACAGAGAGCTTAAGGAAGAAATTTTCTAGGATCCTCAACTGCACATCCCAGGTTTCTCCATCCTGAAATGGAAGAAATAAGCAACCCCTCTGGGCAATTCGTTCTTCTCTATAATCGGTGTTTGCAGTGAACTCCTAAGGGTGCGTGCCTTGAAGGTGTGGAGGTGCTGAGCCACGGTCCAGGCAGGATACCCCTGCGTTAGACGACTAAATGACTAGGTGGCTCGGGCAGGGGGGGGTCGTGCATCCACATCCCATACTGCTGCGAGCAGGACTTGGAGTCGACTTTCTCCTCTCAGAGATGTCCTGACCCTTGGTCTAGAACATCGTCTGAGGCATGAATTTGTTTTCGTTGAAACTTTTTCACCTCTTAGGAAGTATTTCAGTATGTACTAAAGTAGAGGTTTAAATCTGCCTCTCAAGAAAGTATCCCAGTCGCTTCCAGTAGAGTTATTTTCTCCTTCTCTCTCTTAGACATTATTTTAGGCAAGTTTCAACAAGAGCTACACCTCAGCTTGTTTTATTGTTTGAAGATTTAGACAGTGAAGGTGTGTTCTGTAGGTTCAAATCCTTTAAGTCAGATTTGAATCTGAGCTATCTAATCTAATGTCAGAGAGCTCTGTGTGCCGAGTTATTTACTATGAAGGGAAAGTGGTTTGTTTGCTTTTTGCATGGAAGGATTTAGTCCTTAAGTAATCCTCATCTTCTCCTAACGGTTTCCTTTTTGGCTACAGGCACTTCTTCACTCAGACTTCTGATTTTTCTGTATTCCATTTTCAGGTGCTTATTTTTTTCTCTTCATTGTGTGGGAAGCTGATGTGACTTGCGGAGGCTGTAAATTCCATTGGGAGGTTATATATGTAATATATATCACCTCTAGTACCTAAGCACCCTCAATATGCTCTAACATCTGAGATCCCCTAGCTTGTGACTACCTAGTATGACCTCTAGGAAAAATTAAAACCAGGTTATATGTTATACTTCCCTCCTCCAGTGACATTACAACCTTACCCGGGTCTCTAAGGTCTCCTGCTCAGGATTGACAAGCATCATCTCCTCATTTGAGGATCTTGGTCTTTTTCAGATTTTATCTTTCAAAGTACAGCCACAAAAAAGTGAGTTTGTAGGATTGTAGGTCACACACCCTCCCCACAACCCTGTCCCTATTTTGCATATGAGTCTTGGAGTTATTTTTTTTGCCTGAAATGAATCTATTCTTTCACACTACCTACAGGAATCTGAATCCATTGTGCCTACTTTCTAGGAGAATACTTGATACGACTCAGATACTGCAAGACTGGTGCCTTTCCTTCCTGCAGAAGAAGCTGTATTTTGCATGGAATACTTCAATATTAATTAGGTCAGAACAAGAAAAAACATCTTTTCTTTTTTTTTTTTTTTTTTTTAACAGTTACAGAACTCACCTGAACAAAAATAGTCCTGGGTTTTATTTCTTTTTCTAATTAATAATTCCTTGTTTTATATTAATTAGTTTGTAGAGCAAGGGCTAGAAGCAAACCAGGTCACTCTCTTGGAGCCAGCTGATATTTAATTGCTCTGTAAAATGGAGAAGTTTCAACCAAAAAAAAAGAAAAAGAAAAAGGGGGGCAAATCAAGTTCAAATTCCTTGTATCTAAAAAGGAAGTCAGATTCAGACTTTCTACTTCCCACATAAGTGTCCTATCCCCTTAGCTATGCATTAATAGCAGAGCCTGGGAATGCAGTATCTTCTTCATTGATGTTTTGTGCAGAACCTCATATTCCAAGTATGTTGAAGAACACTAAGTGGATTCAACCTTACTGGGTAGAAAGTCTTGGTGAACATGGAAGAGATGAGAGGACAGAAAGTTGAGGCAGATTCTTATGGAGAACTGTAGGTGGTTGTAGAATATCATGCTAAAAAGAAGGAAACAGGCCTACAGTACTTACAAATTTAGGAATAGTTGAAAAGGTTGTCCATGAAGACTTCAATTTTGATTTTTGCATCTGAAGACACAGACCTATAAATCCCTTTGTGAATATAGCCAAGAACTCTGTTTCCAGGAAAACTGATCAGAGGAAGTATCTAAGCCACTTAGAAAATGATCGTGAAGCCCCCAAATCACCTATCTGCTTTCGGAAACATCATTCTTCATAGGCTGTTCTTTCTTAGGACATTTTTGGCAACAACAGGAATTAGTCAGATTTTCTGAATTCAAGTCTAGTGTATTAATGACAGCAGCAGCCTGTTCTCAGGCTTGAAGTTCACAAATGCAGGTATAAATCATCAGTAACCCACTGGAGAGATGTCAGTGTAAACCAAAGATCAGTGTAAGACAGAAGAGATTCAGGCAGTAAAAAGTTTCTTATTCCTCCCCCATTTTACACATTTTAATGCTTCAATTTTAATCCTCTTTGAAGGTATATGAAAATAATTGTATCAAATATAATCTTTGTAAAAGAAAAAAAAAGAGAGACATATTCTGGTACCTCAGTGCTTTATTATTTCACTATAATTCTCTAGATAAGAAAATTTGATTTTTTATCATTAACACCAGAGCTAATGCCAAAAATGTTTAAAACACATTTTCATTCCAAAAAGAAATGTCAAAGCTTTTCAGACCTTCCTTTTCTCCTTCCCTGCTGGTCCTGCCTGTATTATATTCATCCATCTATTCCTGATGACATGACCTGGAGGTGCCCATGTGTGTTATGACTACCTGACATGAGACTATGTCCTGTTTCTCTGTTCTCCAAGTTATCATCCAGAAACTCTTACACTTCGCCTGCTATATTGGATTAATTGGATTAGTCATCTGATTAAAGACTGTGTTTTGCAGGATCAAATTCTTCCTATGTGATAAAGAAAAAAAAAAAAGTATTTTAGAATTTTTATTCTTAAAAGTGCTTTTTTTTATCTATAAATTAAAGAAAATCTGTGGGAACTGGTCTTATTCCCCATGGAAAAGAAAAAAACTGGGAGTTGGTGTGGTTGAAATTTTCAGTATTAAGAAAGGGAGATAAGTGAATATATAAAGTAAGCTCAAAGTGTGGGCTTTTGTTATTATTACTTAAATGGGAAAACTAAGGGACTAAATTGAAATATTAGGTAACAATGAACAAACAGGGACTTGGGCAGGGTTGCTTCACTCTCAGAGAAAGAGACATATGGAATAAGTTACTAGCGAAGGTAACTGAAGTACAGTCTCACAGAGATAAAGGGATACCTAAATCTCTTTTGGAAGGGAGAACTGAAGAATAGGGTGAAAAAAGCAAGTAGGGTGGATTAAGCTAAGCTATGCCAGGACAGGCATGTCAGCACATACGAACCTTTTTCTCTGCAGTTCTGCCGTTTAGTTGCTTTCTTGCATTATCAGCCCACAATATCAAACCATACTGTCACTTTAACTCTTTCACATCTACAAATTTCCCCTATGGTATTCAATCCCCAGCGCATCAGTGAATTCTGCCTGGAGCATTCAGACACTCACGACTGGTATAAAGATGTGTTCTCGGTATGCAAGCCTTGTGAAGCAAGTGACAGACAACTAAGATGAGATTCTTCTCACCTAAGTGCAGTATAAGCATCTGCTGCTGAACAGATGCTCTCTTTACATTAACTGGACAGAAAAAGGCATATTTTAGCAAGCCATCTGAACTATTTCAGTAGGGTGAGATAAATTGGGCCATAAAAGTTTCTATTTCTCTTCACTGAATATAAAAGGAATGTAGGAAAATTCACATAGACATAGAAATCCAAACCTTAGAGGCCTACAGTTATTCACATGAATTGACACCACTCTAGATGCTACGATGTCAAGAAGCAAAACCATTTGCATCTGTTGTATCTGAGGGAACTTCAGCAACCCTGGTATGGGCTGTGATTCAGAGACACCTGAGCCGGCGGACTTGCCTTGAAACCAGCCTGGAGAAGTCAGTGTAAATCTGCTCCAGCTTAGAAGCAGAGTATGATGGCTTGGGTATAGGTCTGTTACAGTGTCTCCATTTTGTTTTGAGAAAAAGAATTTCTCTGAGTAACACTCCATTGGACTGTGTAGATGTAACCTGCAATAGAAATGAAATCCTTTTTCAAGAAATAATGCCTGATGTTCAAGTCCTCTAGCGGGAATGTACTTCAGTTACCTATAGAGACCACTTTCTCCCATACATTCTTTTTATGTTCTGCATCTTCTAACCTTCAGAATAAATTCAAGAGCAGACAGATTCAGGAAACCTGTAAGTAGTCGTATTTCTCCATCTCATCTACTGAAGGATCTAGGATGGGACAAGCATTGGAGGTGGGATACCAAAATTGATACAAGTTTCAAAACATTTTTGCATGCTGGGGAGTGCTGCCATTTTCTGCCTTAAGGCACTAAAACTTTTATGGCTCATTTCTGCTTAGACACTGTAGTTTATGCTTTTCAAAATTCAGAAGATGATTCAGAGTACGTGGCGGTCTCATGATTCTTTCCCTTGAAGCAGTTAGACTTTATATAAAACACTTAAACATCCAAAAGAGAGTGATTACAGCCAACTACTTATGTCGCACAGCTAGAAGATGGGACATATGGAGATAGCACTAGCAGAAGAGAATGAGGAATACTTGCTTTCAAGTAATCTACAACACATTCATCTGTATCTGTAGATATAACCAACTTCAAAAAGAGAATTGTCTCTCAGCTGTTTACCAGATCATTTTTCTGTCTGAACTAATTAGCTTATCCTCAGGGCTGTACAAATTACAGATTATGAATCCTTTAATATATCAAGTTTGCAATGTTTAAAAGTCCTCTTCTGGGATGTGTTTGAAGTCCCTACTCTAAGTCAGGTAGATTAGGAAACTGAGCCTTTGTCTTCCTGATTCCAAGTGGTGGTCCTACACACTGGACTGCTGAATTACAGAAAAGGGAATAAATTAATCCATCCTGAAAGTCCAAACCTTTTCTCTATTTTGCATTCAGCTGAAAGAGCTTGTGGTTACAAATCTAGACATACAGATGTTTGGAGTTTTTTTTCTAACTGATAAATGCAGTTTCTGGAGATTAAATACTGATTGGAAAAATAATCCATAGTTTTTTAGACCAAACGCAATCTTCTAACACCTGTAAAGGGATAAATGATGTTAACAGGAATGCTGTGGGTCATGATGTTAACTGAGCACCATGAGAAACTGTGCATGATGCAGAACTTAGTTTAATTAAGGAACTTATCACTCCCCTTTTTCTACTGCTATTGTTTTCCCATGGAAAATAATGTTTGAGCAACAATATTTTCTATTAAATATATTATGGAAAATTATCAGTCTACTTTATAATATAACGAAATATATAACTTCATAAGTTATATCCACTACTGCAATTGTTAAATTCCAAGTAACTATATTGCATTACTACATCTGAAGAACTTTAAATTATTCTTTCATAGAATTCATTGCAATTGAATGGATTTATTTCAAATAGATTTGTGACAATTAAGAGACGTCCAAATATCTTTCACCTCAAAATCCTGCCTAATCATACATGTAGTTTTGTCACCTTTTTCAGAGGCCTAATTTAATTTAACTTGTGCCACTGTGTTCTTTGATTACTTGGAGAAACTAATGAACAGCATAAAATAATTATGTTCTGTCATTTCTCTTACTCCTACCATACTCTGTGTTATGCAATCACTGCAGTGCTCTTACTAAGAACCTTGGCTGTATTCCACTCTTAGTTCTTATTTAATAACTTCATCTCTAGGACTACAAAGATGCATAATCAGTTTCTATCCAAGTGCTGAAATTAATTTTGTGGAAATCCATTTGTGTATGTTACAATGCTGGCTATTGAAGCAATCTTGAAAGCAGACACCATGTGGGGGGAAGGAAGGAGGGGAGCAGGGAGAGAAGAAAAAAGAAAGAAAACTTTGGCCCCAGCTCACAGAAATCAAGCTGTGTTCTGTGATGTTCTGAAAAAAAGAGGGTGGTCTCCTCCCCACCAGAAGTCACGCAACAGGAGCAGATACCCTCTCCAAGCTGCTGTCTGCGTAGTTCTCTGTTTCCTTACCTCAGAGGAGTGAAAAGATGCCTCTTGAGAGGATAAACGGGTGAAAGGGTTTCTATCCACAACATCTCTGAAGGCCACCACAGGTTTAGAAGTCTACTGGGGTGTCCTAGTGATTTTACTGTCAAACTTCTGTACCTTGTTCAGTCAGTGGAGAGTTCTGACAAGTCTTAAATTAGGTACATATAGTAGGCTTGTAAACTCTTTCACTTCTTTATGGTGGTGTCTCAAGGCTCTGGATAGCTGTCGTGGTCGAGACAGACAAAAGACAAGAATGCATTCTTATAGTACAAGCAAAGAAGTTTTTTTATTACTACAAGCCAGCAAATTTATACCCATTATACTTGTTACCT
>JAVJGG010000005.1:8768055-8811654 GCA_035590195.1 Aviceda cuculoides | reverse complement strand
TTTGTCCCCCTAGCAACCCGTATGGGGAAAAATTCCTTTAACAGAAAAAAAACAGAAGAGTTTCTGAAACTCCAACATATATGAAATATCAGAATACTATAAGCAAAGTAGTATGTATATGTAGAATACATTTTTCCTCTCTGCACTGAAATTCCTTCTGAAAAAAGGGGTATGTTCTGTAGGATATAAAAGTGTGGGTCTATGGAAAACGGTGTCAAGAGTTTTACACAAGACGAATCTTCCTCTTTAGAAGCCTGAATTCTCATCTTGACTTTTCCAATAACCTTGAGTCATGCTGACAGAGTCAAAATCCAAATTTAACTTTTAAGTCTGAAGATGTTTGGTTTAATTTTCATCTTTAGTCTGCCTCTTTTTCCCAGGAGAATCAGAATCACTAAAAAAAAACGGGAGCTGTTTTGAAGTGTTAATTGTAGCAGCCTGAGGACCAGATTTTCAGCCAACACAAAATCATGCAACTCCTCTGTCAATAGAGATGTATTTGTTCACATGGACTAAGTTGTTGGTCCTTCTCTGAGTACTTAAAGACAACCTGGTGAGATATCGTGTGAGAGTGTTCTGCCATGGCTGGTGCAAGGCTGTGCATATGTCAAACACATTGGGTGGATACGTGCCCTCACGGTTGTCTCCACTGAAGTTGCTCCCACCAAATTTAATGCAAACTGTGCATGTTAGATTTGGATATTGCACTGCTGCCAGTAAACACAACAGAAAAGGCTCAGATTGTAGCACTGCTTGGTATAAATCCTGCAGTCATTTTCTATCTCTCAGCATTGTTTCCATCTATCTGTTGAAGATAGCATTCTTAATCTCAAATATTTCTGGATAATAGACAATGGACAGGTTTTGGTCACTTAAAACTGTCATACAGATGAATGTTTCTGATAACAAAATGAAAGAATTTAAGATGAAGATAGCAAGTTGATATAAATTTGTACAGAATAACCACAACTACCACAACTAAATCTGCCATGAATTTGTATATGTGGGGTAATTGAACAGTCTCTCCCAAGTGTAGAATTTCATTCATCTTTTTGAAATAAAATTTGAGAAAAAAATAACATACCTAGATTGTTTTCTGATAAGGGAGAAACTATAAATAATTAGTTATTTGCTTTCAGAATTATCCTGAGGGAAGCAGACAGTTGATTTTTTTTTCCTTAAAAGTTTCTCACTGGAAAGTGTGCAATGAATTTGAATGGGTCTAGGATGAAGTCCCTTTGTCAGTCATGCATCTCAGCAAAAATTATGCATGATTTAAAAAGCAGAAATAAACTTTCCTTTTCTGCAGTAGTTTGTGGGTCCATTTGTTTTACCTCTTCTGCTGTGGGAAACAAAACTGGAGGTGGCACAGGAGAATAGTGACCCAAACAACCCACACTAATACTGGCAACTGAAAGAAAAGAATAAAATTAATAGAAAGGAAAGATGGAGAAAGATCTGTAGAAAAAGGAAGCTGTTTTGAAGGAAAAGGTTATGCAATAAATAGATCTGTTCTGTGACCACAAAAGCTCCTTGTAAAGGTGGAAAAAATTAATAAGAATTATAGTTTGTTCTGATACCAGGAGATGGTGCTCACTAATTAAAAACATTCTGTGAATCCAGACACCAGCCACTTTTAAGGAAGGAATTGCTTAGAAATCTGGGTTTGTTTTTTTTCTCCCCCCAAGAATGAAAAAAATTATGATGGAGTTTGGAGATCCAAAAAGGCACTGCAATAAATTGAAGAGCTGTTCTGATGCTCTTACAGAGGCAATAGACTAGGAGAATGAATGAATGAATGGATGGCTTTAAAATTCTGTAGTGACTCAGATGGAAAGTCAAACACTGAGACTCAAAAGTTAGTTGATGACTTGGAAAAATAGCGAATAATAGTTTGAAGCCAATAATATTTGCCCACCGTTTATAGGAAATTTTGTGGCAAAGCTTACAATAGCTTTCAGCTTTTCTTCTGTTGCTACCTGACTGTTCTTGTCACCTTTTCCACCTCCTCACACTGTTTCTTTCCTGATTTAAACCAGCTGGGTATCTGACAGGGTTTTTAGTTTATTATTTACCTTAAGTCGTGCTTGGTTTAATCACTGTGTGTGATACACTGATATGTCTTAGATGGACTGGTTTTAGCTAGATGAGGACATAACCATCTGGTAACCATGGGAATGCAAAGTCAGGTTCTTGGATAGCTGTACTTTCAAGGCACCCTCATTTCTGTTGCACATCAATTTCCTTTTAAATCCTTTTCTATTTCACATACACAAGCAATGCAGAAAAGATTAAAAACTGTGTTGCATTTATTAAATTCCAGTGCCATTTAGGATATTTTCTGACTGCATTCAAATAGTTTTCCCAATTACTTTGGACAATTTCTGCAGCAGAAGAGTCATGTTCTTCTAATCCAGGAATTTGTTACTACATGTTTACTGCTGAGCTAATTTACTGTCATTCTAGAAATATTTTTCCCCTCTTGATGTGCCTGCCTCAACCTGGAGAAAGAATCAGTGATTTGCTAATGGTACAGCACATAAAATTCTTTTTTGTTGATGTTTACCTTGTAAGATGTATTACAGCTGTAGCTCTTGCTGTAGCTGTATTATTTAATGGAAAATTAATTATACCCATATAAATGTATGTTATTCATATTAATGAGGACCAGGAGATTTACGCTGGGATTAAAAATGTTTTTGCTGTAAGTCAACATTTAGAAATCTTCAAAGAACTGTGAAAATATATTAAAAATACACAGATAAGTGTGATTAGAGTCATCCTCCAGGCGAGAAAACAGATGTGGAGCACGGAGCCTGGGCCAGTGAAGGGATGAGACGCCTCCAAGCCAGGCACCATGCTGCCTGACTGCTAGGTGTCTGTCCCCAGGAGCTAGATCACGGTGCCCTGAACTGGGTACCAAGTTTGTGTATACACAACCAGGCAGACTGAGGTGTCTCGGTGGAGCAATCAAGTACCTACACAATAAAAGGAAAGATACCCAGGGGTAGCCTATAAAAACATCAATCTCAAGTGTGGCCTGAATTTTCCCCACCATCCAGTCTGTGCTCTGCATCAGAGCTAGGATGGAGATGATTGTATTCACTTGAAAGCTCAGCTCCATGAAAATGTTATCTGGGGGAAGAAAAAAATAATAATCAGGCCCACCTCTTTTAAACTGTGCCATGCCAGCATTTTGCCAGCATTTTCATAACAGTTGAGTGTGCAGACAACTCTCCAACAAAAGGGAGGACCTTGCCATTTCACACTTTCTTTCACCTCGGAGGATTCCAACTTACATCTGAGTTCAATTTCCTGCTCTGTTAGTTGTTTATGCAGTTTACATTAAACAGTCACTGGAATAGAAAAAAAAAAGAAAAGAAAAGTACAAAGAGGAGTTTTGAAACTACGTCTTCACAGCGCCCCAAACTGCTGTAATACAAAGTAGCTTCCATTTTGCTTGTGTTTCTCTTTGGCCTGTGAATTGCACACTGGGCCGACTGGAAAATGGTTCACCCCTTCCAAAATACCTAATCTATCTTTGTGGGTAAGGCAGTTTTCTGGAAAGGAATTTTGAATCCCTAGTGCTAAAACAGACCTGGAACCCAGATTTCTTACTTCCTAAGAAGCAAACTAACCCTTGCGCAGGCATCATGACCTCCTCCTCAGAGGCGCTTTAAAAGAAGGATCCATCCCTGCTGAATGGAAGACATCGTGATGCTTTGGGCTCTGATTTCTGTGTTCCATTTAACAACTGCTGAATGCAAAATGCTTAAACAGGGACCAAGGCAGGAAACAAAATAAAATTCTTCATTTTTAGTTGAAAAACTAAACTTCTTTTAGTGTTTTGCTTGCTAACCTCATAAATATTTCATTCCTTTGCTTAATAGCAGGAGTACTAAAAGGAGAGATGCAGGAGTGTCTGTCTGTTCCCAGCTCAGACCCAGAGTTAAGGAACTTCCCTAGGATGGAGAATTTCTGAATTTGGACCCTTTCAGACTGAACAGGAAATGAAATCCAGCTCTGCAAATTCTGCAGGCAGTACTCTAACCATTAAGGTATGGTTAACTTTCTGGTAGTCATATTTTAAAAGAAAGTGGTGGCAAGAAGAGAATTTGACGAGGATTCTAACACTAGTGGCTCATCTCAGAAAACATATTTGCAGAACTTCCATTTTTCTGGATAGCAATTAATGAACATCTATGCTCAGTCCTGCCAAAACAAACAAATAGGAGAATGCATTTTAAATTTATAGCAATATAACAAAGACACCTTGGAAGGAAGAGCCAGTAAGGATTTTGTCACCTGGCCCTATTTAATAAGCGTGTTTTTCAGAGTCCAAATTCCACGTCACAGTGCTTGTTCTTTCTCCAGAGCCCTTTTTTCTTCTCCTGCCTTCAAAGTCTGATTCATTTTTACCCCTTTTCCTTTTGCCTGAAGAAAGCAGAAAAAAATGTTTCACTTCAATGATGCAGATGATTGTGTGAGTCTCAGGATGAATGGTGAAACAGGATGAGAGAAGCATTTTATGTAAAAATGCACAAGAGTTAAACAGTAAAGGAACCACCCGATACACCTGGGATTCCTGGGTGCAAAACCAATACCGGTCTGATTTTCTTAGCACTTCAGGGACATAAGCTCAACATTTTTTAAAAGGTAGCCGACTATTTAGCTGCCTAACTATGTCTGCAGGCACCATTTGCGAAAAATCTGGCATTCCTATGCAAACTGATGAATCACATTTATCACTGGAAAAACATTTTGCTGTCATATTGGAAGCATAGAGAAGGTTTTTCCCTTCCAGCTTTTAAAGGATCACACGTATCTGTTGTTAGGGAAACTAAAAGAATTACAGACTGACAGAATTGGTTGAGGTTGGAAGGGACTTCTGGAGATCATTTTGTCCTCAGGCCTGTGTCTAGTCAGGGTTTAGAATATCTCCAAGGATGGAGACTCCACAGTTTCTCTGAGCATTTTGTTCCAGTGTTCAACCACTCTCAAAGAAAAAGGTTTTTTCTTATGTTTAAATGGAATTTCCTGTATTTCACTTTGCGCCCATGGCCTCTTGTCTGTTCATTGGACACCACTGGGAAGAGTCTGGCTCCCTCTTCTTTTCAATCCCCTTCCCCATCAGATATTTATAGACACTGATAAGATCCCCCTGAGCCTTCTCTTCTCCAGGCTGAACATTCTCAGCTCTCTCAGCCTCCAGCCTCCAGTACCTTAACCCTCTTCACGACCCTTTGCTGGACTGGCTCCAGGAAGCCCATGTCTCTCTTGTACTGGGGAGCCCAGAGTGGAACCCAGCACCCCAGACGTGTCTCATCGATGGTGAGTAAAGGTGAAGGATCACCTCCCTCGATCTTCTGGCAACACTTTGCCTAATGCAGCCCAGGATACCACCGGCCTTTGCCACAAAGGCACAGTGCCGGTGCGTGGTCAACTTGGTGTCCACCAGGAGCGCCGGGTCCTTTTCTGCAAAGCTGCTTTCCAGCGGGTCGGCCCCAGCCTGTGTTGGTGCCTGGGGTTATTCCTGCCCAGGGGCAGATGAGAGCCAGTCCTTTGGAAGGTGCTGGTCGCACATCGCAGGACGTCCATGGCTGGAGACGATACCGTGCAGCAAAGACGTAATGTTCGGGCTTGCAGGGCAGGAGGTTATACAGTAGACTGGGTGGAAAAATAGTTTTACTTTAGAGGGATGATTGTAACTAGACAACTTGTCATCCAGTTACCACCACCTTGATTTTAAGATCCCAGTGAGTGAAAGACCGAAGCATTAGGCTAATAGGGGAGATTGTCTGATCCTTCAACCAAATGTCTTTTTGGAAAATATCCGTTACTTGTAAAGGAATAATCCAAAACCTTCAACTGTACTTAATAAATAACTGACACTTGGCAGATTTGACTGCACATGCTGCTGTTATCATAAGTTTATTTTAAGACTGGCAAATTAGCAGATGTTCTAGATAGTTTGTCCTTTTAATCCATCTCATTTAAATTCCCTATTCTCCAGTGACTCATTAACATTCAAAATCCTATCTGCCCTTTTTTATATGGGGTTAATGAGATCCATATAAATGGATGCTATGTATTCCTCTGGATTTTTAAATGGTTTTATTGTTATTTTTTGTATTTTTAAAGATTGATACTGGCATACAGTCAATTCATTACCCATTCTGGACTCCATAAGAGTTAATGATCTCCTTTAACACAAAGCCATAGCTGTGGTGGCATGTCTTAGAATTAGTCCAGTTAGGATTGAGATTTTAGAAACCAGATCCAGATATCAATCATTTCAAATGATTTCTCCCCACCCATTTATTATTAACAGAAACCATTTGGAAATCTCAACACTGAAATGCTTTCTTGTTAATTTTTCCACTAATCCAACTCCCCTCTACACACACACATAATACTGGGACTTGACAGCTGGCCTGTTGGCACCAACTGCTTAGACTCCTTGAGGGGAAAATAAACCTTTTAAAGAACCCTTGGATTTTACAAACAGGTTTTAAAAACAAAAGATCTGTCAAATCCTGAGTCTAAGAGCTTTGCCAGTACAGCTTTCAACCTTCAACTTCAGTATCCTCTGGTTTACATCTGTATAGCTAAGAGTAAGTACAGGAGTGCTGTTAATAATGACAGGTCACCTGGTCATTTTTTAGGATAGTGTTAAGTCAGGGTGCTAGTGAGAGTCTGAATTTATTATGCTCAAGGTGTAATATTTTTATTTACTCCTGACCCTAGATGCTAATGTGATTCATACCACATTGGTTGTAAAGACTAGAGGCTCTGTTCAGTTGTTTGTACATAGGCACCTTGTACAATCTGACTCCACAGGTCAACCAAGACACGACACAGTTTTTGGTACTCCTGGAGAGGCATCTGGAAATCAGGAAGGGTATCATCTCAAGGCTTTTCAATGACCTTAGGTGCTTGGGTGCGCAACCAAACAAAGCCTGAACTGAAGACCAGCTCAGTGCATTTCTCTGCAGGTGACAGTGCTCTCAGGAATCAGATCTTGCTCCAGTATATAGTTCTGAGAGCTTCAGTCTTTCAGTGATAAGATGTTGCCAGGTTGTTTTCCACATCTTCACATCAAAAATGCTCAGAGTAGGGACAACTGGTGATTCAACAAAACATTTTTCAGTGGGTACAGCCAAAGCAAAATAATTTCCTTATCTGCAGTGAAAACTGTGTGTCTCCAGGTTATAACAGTGATTTCTAATAACCTCTTCCATTTTATCACAAAACAGTACAACACAAAATCTCCACCTGATCTAAAGTCACTATTAGGGTATTTTTAATAATTTCATGGTGAGTACTCTTTTAGCTGTTACGCTTCTTTCAACAGCAAAGATATGATTGTCGTTTTTATACAACAGCAGTAGGTTACATCACAAGTAATGGTGCAGGAATCATTTCTGGAACTGACTACTTAGCTGGTGTAACATGACCCACGACAAGTTCAAAACATGTGAGGAGCTGGCAGCGATTGCAAAGGAGGACACGACTCAGCAAAAAGGTGTGGTAAATTCTAGCCCGAAGAGGATTGCCTGAAAAGTTCATCCAAAAGCTTACATCAACATATGTGTAACTAAGGAGATCCTTGTAAACAAGCCATAAACCAGGCACAAAGTCACCGTACGTGAAAAGATTATCTAAAAGAATAAATGGGATTACTGAACAGAAAGTGGGACATGGTTTCTATAAAACTCTGATAAAGAACTGTTGATGTGGGAACACTGTAAGAATAAACATTAATGAAAAGTCTGGAAGGACACTGTCTCACTGTCTTTACTCACAAATGAATAAATTCAAAGTATATTTAAGCATCAGAGGGATGCTCATAAGTATGAAGTAGAAAGGCAGCAATAATTGGAACTTTTTTTTTTCCTGATAACCCATTATTTAAATGTCCATCTAAAGGACTTCTTTGTAATTCACTTCATGTCTGCTTTACTTTCCTCTTGAGTAAAATCAGCAGTCAAACTTCTCAACTGGTTTAAAGTTAGCTTAGAGAAAATTAATTCAATGGGGACAAGCTAATTTAGATTACAAAGGATACTGCCTCATAGTAGATTGCTGTTACAATACACACCATTAAATCAGCACAGTTAGGCTTTCTGCTTAGTGATGGTAAGGACCTAAATCAGCCAAAAATTAGCTGAGATGGCAAGCCACAATCCATACTGTTACAAAATTCACAGACAGACTAGATTAACCTAAACTCTCAAGCCACACATAACTGTTATTCTCAGAGCCATAACAAGTCCATCTTGAGTACGAGCCTCAAGTTTAATAAGGCAGAGAATGCCTTTTCCCTCACCTTTCACACCGTATGCACATATACAAAACCTGCTGTGATGTAGCTGCTGCTGGGATCAGAGGCTGTGGTTCTGGGGTGGCCACGTCAATACCCACCAGTAGCCCTGCTTCTTACCAAGTGTTGCAGGGACAGTAAATCTGCTCCAAGATGCCTGAGCTTGCTCTGCTGCTGCTAGCTTTTGCAGATACGCTAACGAAAATCATTTGCTGGCATGCAGTCTAGAGCTCCACAGACCTCTCAAAATATTACGTACTTTTTTCTACCAATAGAGAACTTGGACTTACATGACCTCTAGAAATGGTAATTTTCCTCTCCCATTTTGGCTGGGGCATAATAGATCCCTAATTGCTTAATCGGTACTTATTCCTTCAGATTTTGGTGCCATAGTCTGCAGTTATTTTGCTTCCATTTGGTTGTGTTTTATAACCTACAAAAAATAACAAACTTTTTCACTACAATAAATGTCCTCATAACTTTTAAACAGGTACAAGCAAACAACTCACCTATTATATACATCATACACAATCCTATAAAATAAATACTGCCCTCAAGACTTCTGCAGTTAATCAAGTACAAATGTTGGCTTCAAAAGTTTGTCTGCCAGCAAGAATGATTTCAATTATAGTCTATTTTATGAGTTTTACTCCAATTGAACTCCATAGCATCGCAAGAAATTTAAATGCTATAATCCCAGTAGATTTTGTAGAAATATTGTTCAAACTGCTCATCAGAGAAGTATTCTTAAATTATCATCCACTATCTATGATCTTGAACTAATAAAACAACTGTATATGTAATATAAGAAGAACTGATGACCAAAATAAAATGTCAATGTGTATAACACAATTACTTGTAAAATGATATGGACTATGCTAGATCTTTAACAATATAAACGAACCCTGCTCATCCCAATGAATGCAATTTTAGTTTCATTTTGGTCTAGATAACAATATTAGCATAAACAACAGAGAATCATTGCATTATGTTTCAGGATTATTGGTATATAGCTGAACTATAAATTATAGGAAGACATGAGCCAAAATGGCGAAGTATCTACACTGAGATACATACATTGTTTTCTGAATTGTGCTGCTGTTATAAAAGACTGGAAAATTCTGGTGGATTTACAAGTTAGTGGGTGCAGTATGTACATATCAGAGTTGATATGATATCAGAGACTGAGGCTGTTTTTTTATGTGCTTATTCTCTGTTGAGTCAACTCCAAAGACTGCATATTAACCGAAAGAGCTTTTTCCTACTAGACCAATGGTCTGATGAAAGTGGGCCTTCATCCTTATGAAACTTGCTATGTTAAAAAAGTACTTATAAACAATTCACAGGAAAATCAAGGAAGCTGTTGCTCAAGGCAAATGTATAGCTACAATATGCTGGACAGATGAGGAGAAACCTTTAAAAATAAATTACTTTAAAAGTTTTTCTTTTCCAGACATATGCTTAGCTGCCCTTGGGACAGGAAGTCTTACAATATGATCTCTTCTATTTTAACCTTAGTCTTACAATATGATCTATTCTATTTTAACCTCCCCCACTTGAGGATTTAGAGTAGGCTGTCCCCTCCGTAGCAGTAATGTCTGTACACCAGGAGACAGCCATCCCGTGGGGAGATAATTTTGACACAGTGACATAAAGCACACTTCGTGTTCAGCGACCCGTCAGGGCTGTTGCAGTGTGCTCCCTGCCTCACCTTTCTATAGCTCTCCTCCCTTTTGGCTGCCGTTGTCATTCCCAGCCCCTTGCTGGAACAGCTTGTCAAGGGATTTCCTGTGGTACAGCGGAATAGGTCATTCTGAGGGTCAAGCACAGCCCTGAACGCTCTCATCTGCTCTGTTGGAAACCACTGGGCCGAAATCAGCATTTTCTTAAAACTCTTATGCAGTTACCACTTTCTTCTGAAGACGCCAGAAGACCTTCAGCAACTAACTTTAATAGATTAAAATTTCCAGGCATTGAAATTTCTTCCTGAAAGTGTTTTATCCCTGACATCACTGAGCAACTCGATCCTTGCATGCAAATACTACTGTGAATGCACTAAGCAAACATTTTTTTGCCTACCTTATCTAAGCCATTCAGTTTAGAGTCAGAGAGAAGGGGGGGGAAATGCAAATATGTCTCTAGCCTTGGAGAAAGGACTGGAGATGGAGAGCCTGAATTTCAGTATCGGTGTCAAAGTCTATCAAAAGCATAAGAACAGCAGCACTGGTTCAAATGGAGGGTCCATCTCCACTTTTCCCATTTCCAGCAGGGTACTTTGGGAGTCTGAGGGGCCAGGAGCAGTGCTAAGCAATGGTTTAGGTGTATGCTATGTCCAACCTTTGCAGAACTGTCTCCCCCCCCCCCGCTTTCATTCACTGGAAGCGCTGATCCAGGCTTGGCACAGGCCATATATTGAGAGCTGATTCTTGCCTATATACCCTACATCAGCGACAAGTTTAAGAAGGATGACTAAGCTATTGTTCTTCTCTTAATGTAGACAATTATTGGCTGTACTGAGTGTCCTGGAGCCATCCCTCCTCTGAGGTCCTCCTCGGATATGTTCTTGAAATGTTCAGTACAGACTTTGCTGGAAGCTTTAACATCACTTTCTCTGCTATAAACAGCAGTGAACTGTGTACACAAGATGAACACACTTTGCCTGCCTGCTGATTAAGCCTAGAACTTCTTTCTGGATTGTTTTTGCAGCAGGTCTCATCCTAATGGGAATAATTTATAAAATTGGCATGCAAATGAATTAAATTGAATAATAGAGTGTCTAATCAGATGAGGATGGATCCCACCCCCTGCTGCTCTGTGAATGGTGTATGCCGATGGCAGACCATTTTCCCTAGATCTCGCCCTGAACAAATTTCCCCCTGTACCCTGCCTCATAAAAAGAAACAGAAAATCACCCTTATGCCATAATCAGGATGGCTGTGGGAACCCCTACACCTGCTGACAGCAAGATATGATCTCCTCTAACAGCAGCAGTCCTCAAATTGCTCATATCCCCACCAGTCCCAGTAAGACCTCCCTGGCCACCAGTACCCAAACTAACCCTCTGTGCAGTCACATGCAGCAGGGATCAAGGACTCTGGGTATATCCAAGGCCTCCCTGCTGCAGTGTGGCATGTCCAGCACCTGCAGAGAGGGCTCCTCCCTCCCCTGAATTTCCCTGAACCCCTCCGAATGAAGAAGAATGTGTGAGAAGATCTCTCAGGTTTTATCACCAGTGGGCTGATGCACTCTTAAACAGGAAACCCAAGATACAGTGTTTGCAAGCAGATGCCTAGGGAAGAGGAAGCAGACAGACAAAAATATAGGACGCTTCCCTCATCATGTTGTTTCATCTCCCAACTGTTTTCAGCCTGAGGAATTTCCAAAGCCTGGCGTGGTTTGTCTGTTTGGTAACACCCAACAGATGTCTAAGTACTTGCCCGATCTTTGAGTCTCGTAGACTCCTTATGCACACAAAATCCTTTGGCAAGGAATTTCACAGAACTGCTACCCACTGTCAGAGAGCCACCTCCTTTTGTTCCTTCTAAACCGCTAGCTTCATTCGATGTGCCCTCATTCTTGTACTGGAAGACAGCAAACAACCAAGCCATCATCGCCCTGTCCATACTACTCATGATTTTATATAACTTTTGTACCGTATCTCTGTTTGGTTATTTTATCTCCCTACTCAGATATTTGATGTTAAGCAGTCACTGGTGAAATCTTCTCCGTATGTTGTACGGGGAACCTGGGTTGTCATGATTGTGAATGCTGATATGAAAGAAAGTTTGCTAAGAGCTCTGCATCGCAGTTTAATTGCTAATTGTGAATCTCTGCTCAAGCGAACTTTTTGACGATCATGTTTCTGAAAGTTATGTGGAATTAAATAATGTTTGCATATTCTCAAGATTTCATATACTGGATGAACTTTGTAACTTTAATTTACATGCTTGTAACATAACATCCCAATCTCTGAGTTCAGGATTCTTGACAAAGAAGGCGGCGGCAGGTGCAGGTGAGCTGTAGCCTTTTCCAGCCTCATGTGGGATTATTCTATTCACAGTTACTATCCTGCAATTGCTCCTCTTTTCCCTACTTAAATCAAATGTTACACAAAAATGCTTAATATTCTATATTGCTACTTTGGGGATGGTAATAACAGTAATTAACATTTGCTTAATCTCCCTCTTTGGATTTCAGTGTCAAAGCAATAATCAGTCAGAAGGACAACAGGGAGCAAATAACTTTGATAGGAATTTCCTAAAACAATCACAGAGTTAAAGATGTAAGACAGTAATTTGGATCTGTCCCAGAGAAAGTTGGGACAGAAGGGAAGAGGGAAGATTAGCTACTTCAGCCTCTGAAGCTGAAAATGCTTAGTACATGCTGGGAAAAATGAGGCTCATACAAGCTGGTATTTGCAAAGGTCTCATCACAGAAAAGTAGAGAACATCAGTTGACATGGCTTATCAGCTGTCTACAGCATGGGAACTAGACAGCACAAAATTTAATAATCACACTTTAGAGACCTGAAGTTCCATACAAGTGGTTATGAGACAAGCTGAGGTCTCCCTCGCCTTAAAAAGTAGCACAACAATTAGAGAAATTATTTGAGAGAGAAATTATTTGAGAGAGAAATTATTTGAGAGAGAAATTATTTGAGGGGAAAACACGGGGTTTATGCCTCCCTTATTTTGAGGTGATGGAAATACCCTTACAACTTACATCTACACTAGTGAATGTGACAAAGCCAAGGTGTGAGCCCAAGCACTGTCATACAGTGACTTACTCAGCCAAATCACTGCCAGGAGCGGTTGAACTGTTGGCCGCGGCCAAGTAACGCTCTTGTAAACAATACCCAGGTACGACTCAGGAGCTAGAGTAAGCAAATGGACTGTCTTGTTGTGGCTACCGTGTTTGGTGGGGAAAAGGGTTTAGCTGAAATGCCATATGCCAGTTAATCCTAGGATCACAGAATGGTTTGTGGCTTCTTTTGCTTGCTACTAAATATGCAACCACAAAAGTTGGGAGTAATGCATTTAAGCTCCAGAGAAAGGTAAAATTTCAGACAACATGCTGCTTGTATTTCTAATACATTTCCTGTTGCCTAGATATCCCCATCAACTAGGTTTGCTCAGGGAACTGGCTGGGTTACTTTTCTAAAGCTTATCATAATCTTTTTCTTTCTTCTTGCTGTTGCAAAGAAAACCTTGGCACCTAGCACAGCAATCTGGATTCCATTCTGAGAGCAAATCTAAGCTCTTTTTGGATCTAGGCTTACTGTAACACCAGAGAGGAAGAGAAACAGGGAGGATGCCATGGCACAGTAGGGAAATCAAACAGATTAGAGAGCAGAATGTTTTTCTCACTTTATATACGTCCGGTGTTGCCTTTTTCATAAAAGCTCAAGCTCAAGAAGGACAAAAAAGCTCAAGCTCAAAAAAAAAAAGAAACATAAAAAATAGCAGCCATTCTAAACCTCAGTTAAACACATGAAGCTCAGTGATGCTTTTTGAAGAATCAGGAAAAAAAATCCAAAGGTGCAAGTTTTCCTCTACTGTGGGTGACAAGGGTAAGAAGAGATTTTAAGATGTGGAGGAAATGCTTCCATGGTAGCATTAATCTCAGCTAGAATAATTTTGTCTTTAGCTTAAAATATATTTGCAGATATAAATAAAAAAAAAAAATAGTTTAGACTTTTAAGTGTGTGGGGGGGGATTTGAGTTGAGTTCTTTCCTTTCCTATTGTGGGAATAACCTGTATAAGCTTAGACTGACAAAGTCTGCAGATACATTTATTTTGGAAAAAAAAAGAAAAAAAAAAGAAAAAAAAAAGAAAAAAATCTGAAATGCCTCTTTGCTATGTTGAGGTCATTAATTCCTGTGAGGATTTTTTTCAGGATTTAGTAGAATCCGGTTCTTTGGGACACCTCTGGTAATGGATAAACTTCACCAAATTTAAGACAGTTATCTGCTTGACCATTGAGTTCATTGTATGATGAAATACTATGGTTCATATTGTCAAAAAATATGCATTTAACCAACAGAACAAATGGAGCCACTTTAATTATGGAACTAAACACCAGTTGATTTAATAGTTCCAGCCTTAAGGTTATTCTGTATTGGCTTATAGGTGAAAAAAGAAAGTTCTTCTATCATTAGATACCTGTTTTTTTTAAATGAAATTCAGATAGCGAACAGCTTGAATATATAATGAAACAATAATGACAAATATTAAGCACCATGAATCAGTCTATATTATAAAGAGGGACTGTGAATTTAAATTCAGGTCTGTCACTTTCACCAAGGGAGATACAAAAACAAAAGAAAAAGAAACAACCAACTTTGAATTTCACAGTTTTGCTCTCTAAGCCAGTAAGTATTGGATAAAGTAGCTTCAGGAAATTAACACTCAAATCTATAGCCCTCCTGGCTTGTGTAATCAAATGGAAAAAAATCCTACCTCTGTAGCAGAAATGCTATTACTCATGACAATGTGGATGAGCAAGGCAATAGCTTCTTTCACAGGAGGGAGGAAAGAGAGGAGATGGGTTGATTTCAGGGTTTTTATTCCAAAGACTTTCTGTCCCTTCTCTTCAGATGATGGAAAATATATTATACATGTTATCTGGAACCAGTATTTTATTTATAAAGTTCCCCCTAATTCCTGTAAAGTTCAAAAGAACTCAGCTATATGATGCAAGTTATCTTTTCTACTAGAATTGAGAGTTTGTGACTATTAATCAAATGGTTCATAGAGGAGGTACTTCTGGAGAGCAGAGAAGGCTCAGAGGCATAGCTCCAGCCAGAGAGAAATGGATGACTGATGCTCTGAGTTTTGGAAAAAATTAAAGTGGAATGAAGACCTGAACCAGACTTTAGTGTGTAGTCAGGCCTTTCTGAACTGCAGAGAGAAGCCAGTAGTCTACATGCTGCATTATAAACTAAGATTTAGAAAGTTGATGTTTGACTGCAAAGCAGAAATCTGGAAGAATTCTCATCTCTGAAATTCAAAACATGAGCACACTTGAGCTAGTTCTGCATCCTATTACACGTTGCTTGTTTTAATTAATGTATGTCCTATTAGAAGTGGGTAGAAGAAATATTCTGACAGTTTTATTATGTTTGGGATTATATCAAGGGTTTAGCATATGAAAGGCCAAGTGCTACTGACTGTACATTTCTCTTTCAGAAAAATTAAATGGTAGATTTGTTTTGACACATTATTTTTTGGAAAGGCCCCTTGTTACCTATGCCAGGTATATGAACTGTGTTGTGAGCGTTACTAACCCAACAATAGATGATGTGCATCACTGCAGCAAAATCTGTATGTGTGATAATGAATTAGTGCAGTAAAATCTCATGGCTTAGCCAGAGAACTCCTCTCATGTTACCCAAAGTCTGGATAGGGAGAATACAACAGTGTTTTTAATTATGAGTCAGTGGAAATTGCATTATTTCATCTTCGTGTGTTCTTTACAGATCAACTTGATATTCTGAGGACCTATGATTACTCTTACCATAATGGTTCTTCCTTGGTGGGATAATCTAAGGTTTATGTTTTACTGTTGGATTTGGCATTTTTCTTTAGTTTAAGCAGTCTAGCTACTATTTCAACTTTTCTGGGCTCCTTGCAGACATTTATATATTGTACCTTTACACTCGGACAATGTAAAATTGGACATGTAACATTATTAAGCCCACATGTACGTTTTTTGTTGGTGGTGATGGTTTTTTACCATTTCTGGTCATAGCGTAAACTAAAATGCGGGTTAACAACTGATGTCTTTAGTATTAAAATGGGGAAGCTCAGACCTGCTCAGGTAACAGAATTTGGAACATCTCCAACTGCCTTTAACTTTGGTTCTTGGGACCCTCCTGCTGTATTGAATCATTTTTTATGACACTATCTTTTAAAAATTGTGCTTTGTTGTAGGAATCGTTTGGAGACATGTAGTGTGATATACCATAACTAAAATTGTGTTGATTTCAGTTCTGGTCTCACTGAAGTAAGTGGTTAGTTTAATATTAACTTTAGGGGAGCCAGGATTTCATTGTATGAATCTTGTACATAGGTAGGAGAATCACACAGCCTCATGAATGAGCCTAATCTTTCACTCATGCTGCCAAACTGTATGAGCTGTATTGGTTAAAATACGTAACTACACTGTTTCACCAGACTTCATCTAAGCACCTTGTTCAAGTTAATTGCTTAAAAGTTAAAAGAGAGGTATTGGCATGTTTAGAGGTATTTAACCCATCAATGTTGAAATGTGAACAATTGCTGTTTAGAGATGAGTTCCCCTCTCCATTGACTATAGTGGAAGTGTAAATGAATAGCACACACAGAACACCTAAATTTTAAGCAAATAAAATTGGATAAGCTGAAAGAATGTAGTTCTTAAAAGGGAGATTTTTCAGGAAAAATTAGGATAGCTGTCCTTACATGATCCAGTAACTTTTTATAAAGAGCTTTGTGCACATTTAGTAAGCAATTACCCCTGAAAAGGTACAAGTTAGTACTTCTGCTGCTTCTGGCGAGCTCTGGCACAAGCTCTTTGAAAGGTAATGTATTAGGAAAGGAAGTATTTGTGACATATGAAGGTTTCATAGTATGATGATTTTTATTTTTATAATATTCCATTGCCATCACAAACTACAACTCCACTATATTAAGTGCTCTACAGGCACTGTATTAAGTGCTCTACATCCCTGACCCTAAGGCTTGGAGGATCTGTCTGGGCTATCTGAACCATCCATTCAGTCACCAGCCTGCTCTGTTTTCTTTTTTTCCCAGTCTGTTCCAAGATGCGGATAAAGAAAGTGCTGCAGGACATACAAATTGTTCTGGAAGTCTATTCTCAGCTGCTTTTACCACAGTATCACACCAAAATATTCTGTAGCATTGGATCAAAAGGCTGGCTTCTCTGATGAGTGAGGAATGTAAAGCCAGTTTCTTGAAAGACAAAGCAGCATTTTAATCACCTGGCATGCCCATCAGCCATCTTACTGCATTTGTGGCCATCGCGAGCCCTTAATGATCACATGAAATAACATATTATGAGATAAAAGGTGACCGTATCATGGTATCATAATAACTGTACTTTCAGTCATGTGGCAGGTGAGGGATTTAGACATCTGGTTCTCAGACAACCCACTGTACCAAAAATTGTTCTACAGTCATAGAGCACTGTGTTTAAAATAGGTTTGGAAATCAGGTGAAGTTCATGGAAAATGAGAAAAAACATGAAGGTCCTTGTCTGAAAGTGAGCAAGTAGTGAAAAAAAACCCCAACACTGGATGGGCACAGAGTTAACATTTAAGTAATAAAAGAGAAAGAAATCTGGAAACCTGGAAAAGACCTTAACATTGAAGACAAGAAGCTTCTGTTAGACTTCATAGAGAAGAGAGACCCAGCAACAGGGCAAAAAGGAAATGTTACATGGTAAAATCACAGGAATGATGTGCAGTGCTCTGAACGGGTCTGAGCACAGCAAGTTGCGTGTCTGGAGGCCAAAGGAAAGGATGTTGTGATAATCAAAACATCCAGCCCTTCATCTTAAGTGAATTCAAGCTAAGTAAATGAATAGGAAAACCGTATTTTAACTTCCGTATAGAGAGAATTGGCAAGTTTAAGACAACACCTCATCTAAATTTTGGATTTATTGCCTGAAAGGTCAGTAGGGCCATTGTGCTGGACTGGTGCAAATTGGCTTAAATCCACTGCATCTAAACCTGACCTAAACACTGCAAAGGGGCTTGATCATCTGAAACTGTCTCCCACCTAACAGACAGCAGAAAAGACAGGAGCCAGAAAGACGTTGATCAGCAGAGATTCAAAACAGTAAGAAAGCCTTAAGGGTTCACAAAACCAGTGGTTCAGCCCTTCATTCATCTGCCAGTCTCTCATCTACTTTGCTTTACCTTAGCTTTATGTCAAGCTCCTTCACTCCACTTGAATGCTGCACACAGACCTGCTTCACTCTCTTCATGGTTAAGGTTTTCCTCAGCACAGCCCTTGGGGGCTGGGAGAATCTGGTGACTGAGAGCTTAATTGTATGGCAGAATTACAAAGCACCTTGCCATTACGTTGTAGACTCAACATTGTAACTTCATAAGTTTAATGAGACTCTTTGAAGCAAATACAATAATGAAATATGCATTCCTGTCTCTGTGCTGCTTTGAAGGATCTTCAGAAGAGATATCTGTGAGAAAGGGAAAAGGCAAGAGCCATATTTTAAAGAGGTGAGGCTTAACTTCTGAACAAAGCCCCAGTGTTCCCAATAAGCACTAAGTTATGCTAAGGTTTGTGACTGGCTTTTGTGAGTAAATCCCCCTTATCTGCACTTCCATAAAACCAGTCTTAGGGTACACCTGAAGCTTCTAGCAGATGTCAACTGCAAAAGGGAGTGCCTTTGACAGGCAGACTTCTGAGGTGGTAGAGGGCATGTTTAAACATGCCTTTTAAGCCTACAGGTTTACAGGGTGGAGACTTTTATAAGGGAGGGATGAGGGAAGCAGAGAGGAAGGGTAACATGAAATCTTTACCAGAAATTGTCTTGTTTTGTGACCTAGAAGTTTCTTTAGAAATTGAATCTTTTATCAGGAAAATCATAGGAAAATAATCTACTTTTATGTCATTAAAAAATCCCTGCCTGTTCTGGCACATCTCTTCATATTCAGAGTTGTTTCCTATACTGCATAAGTGCTCCTGTCAACCTTCTTGCCCGTGCAGTCTGATCTCTACATTCCTTTTCTGTGCTCTTTTCCTCCCACACATGATGCTTCTCTTGCATTTCCTTCCTATGAACTGTTAATCTTCCATTGCTGAATTACTCTCAGTGAACTTCTGTTTGGTGTTTTGCTAAATTCTTTTCCTTCAAATCTCTCTGTAAAAATGATGATGAGTTATTGATGGATAGACAGGCCAGAAGGTAATGTACCAGAGGGAATCTTTTACAGGAAGCTCTTTCCTTTTGATGTGATTTTATACACTGAAAATTAGGACATTAAAATTATTTGCAAATATAAATACACGAAGTCACAGCAGCAGCTCTGGATCTAGACAGAATCTAGACCTGGATCTGGTAGATCATGGATCTGCCTGCAACTATTGAAACTAGAATGTGAGCTGGATACCAAAGAAGGACCCTCTCTTCTGGAGCAAGGCCAAAGTGTTGCTCTTTCTCGCAAGAAATTAGAGATATTGGACATAGTTCTCTTCGCACTGGAAGGAAAGTAAGGAATAGTAAATAGCTGCTGACCTGTATGCCTTCCTGAAGGATAAGAGAAATTCAAGCTCAAATGGCTGCCCTGTCTGCTGCAGAGGAAGAATCTGAATCTGGTTCTTGCAAACAACGGGTGTTTGCTCTAGCCACTGGCATCTTGGTAACTTGGATTCAAACATGTCTGTTTCTGGTTTTGACCAAAAATTGTGCACTGCATATGAGAAGATTTTCCTAATGAAGGTTTTATCAAAACCAGCATGCTCCTTTGAAAAGCGTTAATGAATTGGAATTTCCTGATGAAAACATTCCATCAAAAAATTCCTGAGCTAGCTCTACTATCCATTATAGCTAGATTTGGATCTGGTCCTCAATTACTAGAAAACACTTCCTTCCTCTGCAGAGTTAACTAACAAAAGTTCTTTCAATGAACAAAGACAGACAAGTCATTAGCTTTTTTCACAGGAAGGTCTGAAGTGAATATGAAGAAAAATCCTGTGCAGGTAGGTGAGACTAGAATTGTGACTGTCATATAAATAAGCATACCAGGAATCAAACATGATTTTTAGATAACTTAAAAAATAACAAAGCAAGCTTGTGAATAGGGACTGTACAAATATTTTTTGAATGAATGAAACTCACTTGGAAAGTTTAATCATTGTTTTAATTTTACGCATGAGATCATTTGCAGTCCTGTTTCTTTTTAAAGAAAGACTGATGTCATTTAAGAAACATGAAGTCTGCAAGTATTTGCAAACTTTATTTTTCACAATATCACTTAATATTCTCAAGTTCATGAGGTGCTTAAAAAGCATTTGAATAGAACAACAAAGCACTAAATGGTAAAGAAAAATCTTACTCGGAGAAATCATTGGATGTATCACACTGATTCTCTTCTTTTTTGAAGAATATGGGTCAAACGTAAATTAGTTACCTGCTAGTTCATAACTGTGCTCAATCGTTGACTGTCCTGCTGTTAAATTTGAACCTAAAATCCAAAGCTTGGAGCTTGTTCTATACTGCAGATGAGCAGCCATCAGGAGTGATGCAAAACCTTGGTGGAAGGAGTGGAGATAAACCTAAAGTAAACCCACAGAAAAAGTTGCTCAAGACATGGAAAGACACATACTCACACGGTCTAGTTTGGGAAGTCATTATGTACAGGCACGTTTATGTATTCCTTGAAATGTCTAAACAGACCCATTGTTTTCTAAACATGAAATTGGTGGTGCCAGCCTCTCTGTTTTACACGGTAAGTATCACATACTGATCAGTACTCACCAAAGAAGTGTCTGACAGTGTTGGAATTTGGCACCCAAGCTGTAATCATCCAAACTAATTCTAGATATCTGCAAAGTGCACGCGCAAGGTGCACTGTGGCAGCTGGCTCAGGTGGGACTGCCTACACAGTAGATTTCTACACTAAGGTGGAGGAATGCCACACCTAAACCCTGCTGAAGTCTTGTACCCAGTTCCTCTCACACATACAATCTACAGTCTATTCATTTGGTTGCTTTTTAGCTCATTAAAAAAGGAAACCAACGAGCCTTTCCCAGTTCCCCAGGGAGAGCACACATGCTAATCATGAGCCAACTTCACGTTGTTTGGTGAGAACTGGGTGTGCATTGCTTCCCTGAAAGCCAAGCAGGATTTTCTGTGGAAGGAAACATGTTTTTGCACAGACAGAAAGGGAATAGTGTGTTTCAGTGGCTCTAGACAATCTGCGTGAAAAAAATGACAGGAATGGTGGGGTACACGGGATTGTATCTGACCTACAGCTTAGATCCAGCTGGTATGTTGAAAGTATTGTTAGGAATACCTGGGTTTATTTTTTTTCTGATCATAGAAAAACCGTGACGAGTTTATAGACAAACAAACATATACTACATGTCTTACATCTCTCATGTTGGGGTGTGAATTGCAGAATTAATTGTATATTTCATTAAAAGGAAATCTTAATAGCTCTTTAAACCAGTGTAAAAATAGTATAAGTTACACTTTCCAGTCCAAGATTACCTACAGCCAAAAGACAGTTTGGGAGGGTTAATTCAGTATCTAGGTCAGGATAAAGTTCCAGAATTTTAAAAGAGCAAGGCGAGGAAATCTCTGGATAATAGTGTTTTTGTTTTGCTTTTTAAATAATAGTATTTTGTTTGCATGAGTCTTAGCATATTGGAGTATTCCAGAGAACTGGAAAAAAGTGAATACTGTGCCAATACTATAAAAGGGTAAGTGAGACAATCTGGTAATTATATTCCTGACAGTTTGACATTGATACAGGGCAAAATAATAGAATGGCTGATATAGGACTTTACTACTCAAAATCTAAAGTAGAGTAATTTAATTAAGGTCAGTCAACATGGGTTTATAAAAACAACTCTTTTCAAACTATCTTTCAATGAGATTACACATTCCCATTGATAAAGGTAAATGATGCAATATACTTAAACGTTGTAAGGTATTTGACTGTTATCACACAACATTCTATGAAAAGGGCACATTATAAAATCAACATATGACATATTATGAAGATTAAAACCTTGCTAGTTGTTCAAGTCTCCAGATACACTCGTTAGTGGGGAATTACCTAGTTGGTATTTTTCTAAAGAGTTTTTTTCTGGTTCAGACTACATTGCCATCCAATATTTTTATCAACAGTCTTGAAAACACCCAATTCCTAGATAGCTTTACATGGTAAATCATGAGTGAGAAGCAAATGAAAAAGAACTGGTTATTATGGTCTTTAACATCAACAACAAAAATTTATACACCTTATAATAAAAATGCAGGCAATGCATTTAGAATATGTGAATGCTTCCTCGGACACAGTGACTATGAAAATGGAAGGTTGACACTGTGGATATGTAGCTGATCGTAATCCCAGTCTGATTCATGCCCATCAAGAAAGAATATAATGAAAACCAAGAGAAGTGAGTGGGAAGCTTGCATTACTTCTGTATTTGTCACATTTATGGCTCTGGGGATATTGTGTCTTGTTAGAGTGCTTCTGCTCTAAGGCGCAGGTTTAAACAAGTAGAAAGAGTTCAGAAAAAAGCCAGAAGTGTAACTGAAAGTTTGAGAAATATGCCAGAGAGTGACAGGAGCTTGCCTGAGGAAAAAAACAAACAAACAAAAAAAAAACAGAGAGAAATTGTCTGCAGTCTGGAATCCTGACAAAAAGCACAGAAATGTGATAAGGATTTTATGGTTTATTTTGTAGGTTTTTTTGGGTGTGTTTTGTTTTGTTTTGTTTTGTTTTTCAATCTAGCAGACAAAATTATGTATGTATGAGCTGGATACTGAGGGAACAGAGACTTCATGTAGAAAACTGCTACCACATTAAGAGTGAGCGAAATTAACAACTGATATGTCCTGGTTTCAGCTGGAACAGAGTTGGTTTCTTCCTAGTAGCTGGTACAGTGCTGCATTTTGGATTTAGTATGAGAGTAATGCTGATAACAGTTTTAGTTGTCAAGTAGTGCTTATCCTAAGCCAAGGATTTTTCAGGTTCCCATGCTCTGCAAGCGAGGAGGTGCACAAGAAGCTGGGAAGGAGAATGACCAGGACAGCTGATCCGAACTGACCAAAGGGATATTCCGTACCACAGGATGTCATGCCCAGTATATAAACTGGGAGGAGTTGGCTGTGTAGGGCTGATCACTGCTCAGGGACTGGCTGGGCATCAGTCAGTGACTGGGGAGCAATTGCATGTGCATCACTTGTCTTTCTTGGCTTTTACTTCTCTTTTTGTTACCTTCCTTTTCGTTACTATTACTATTATTATTATTATTATTATTATTTTCAATTATTAAACTGTTCTTATCTCAACCCATGAGTTTTACTTTTGTTCCAATTCTCCTCCCTGTCCCACTGGGGAGGAGGGGAGGAGTGAGCGAGCCGTTGCATGGTGTTTAGTTGCTGGCTGGGGTTAAACCACAACATGATACAATCTATCTAGAATAATAATAATTTTCTCCATCAGTAAAATATGCTTAATTAAGAGTATGTGTTTATCTAATGATATGGTTTGTTGGGATGAAAAGTTTAATATATCTATAATGTTGATACCAGGTAATTGAGTGTTATTGCTTGTTCCAGAAGGGCTTATGGTGGAGACCAAATTACGCTGCACTAGATTTCAGCATATCTATGAAAAACAATAACATTCATGTTGATGGCCATGTTTTATTCACTAACTGTTTGGTTAAGCTGAATTATGGTGAAGTATCTAAGTGCTGTCCCAAAGACCCACCAAACTGCACTGCATGAAAAGTATGTAAACAAAAATTCACATTACAGTTGATAGAGGTTTGGGGGTTATACTCAATGCAAGACTGGGCTTGTAGCAAATGCATTTAATCCTTTCGTGAAAGAAGTAATAAATTACATGAAGTTGAAAGGGAGCTTTATAATTCTTCTCCTGTGAAAGTTAGGAATGTTTCAAATTGAAAACGTGTAAAAATTCAAAAGCTGTTTGCTCTGACCAGTAAAGCATGTTCTCAATCCCTGACCACTGGCATGGAAAGGAAAAGAAATGGGCAAATAACAGAAAGGTAGCAGAGCTTTGTGGGAAAAAAAATAAATAGAATAAGTGAACAATCCTTTATCTTGAAGCTCATTAATATTTTTTTCTGTTGTTGCTGTTTCCTGTAGCACTGTGACCCCTGGGGCTACATATGTCATTACAGAAACAAGCAGTAGATTGGGGAAAGTCTAAAAGAAGAGAATTGACTTGACAAGATACTGACCCACACCTTTTTCTGGGAAGCCCAGACATATGACTGGCCGCAAGGCAGAGAAATCTTTAGAGCAGCCCAGGAAAAGAATTCCAGTGCCAGCTAGGGAAGAGGTAAGGTTAGGCTACCCAAACACATTGATTTACAGCATCTCCCTGGCACCATTTTTCAGGAGAGTCATCCAGGTTTTAAAGTTGGTTTCCTCTGGTAAACATCCAGTGAGGTGGTGGTACCAATTCTGGTGCCTGCTTTACTCCAGGAGGGAGTGGATTTGCTGGGTTTTCTTGCCCCTAGATGGTGCAAACTTATTCCCAGTAGGCAAATAGGGGCTGTCACCTGCAGCCCAAACATCATTGTAAAGAACTCCTGACGTGCAGCATTCAACAAAAACCAGATACTGTCAAGATCATCTCTGTATAGACAAGCAGGAAGGAAAAGCAAACACATTCTGCTTGTACTCATTTACACGTTATGTTGCCATAAGCTTTCCCCAAATATTATGTAGATGGAAAAGTAGACCTCATGCTGCTGTAAATCAGTAGTTGTGCTGTGGTGGCAGGAGAAAACAGTTAAGGGATTCAGTTTTCTTCCAAGAAAAATCATACTTTTCAAATCCATCTGACTCAGAGCCAAAGGAATATTCCTTATCTGGCTGCAACAAGCGTTCTTTCAGGCAGGGTTATATGACCGACACACTATGCTCAGGCGAGGTCCATGCTGCCAGGAGGTTTGGGGGGGGGGTGGATGAATAATCACTAAGATATGGGTGCCTAAGTCTCTTAAATTAAGAGGTCCTGAGAGACTTAGGCACCCTCCCTCCCCTGCATTTTAGAGGAATTTGGGTTCTTGCAGGCTCGCAACCTAGGAGTTCCCTGAAATTTCTCTTCATAAACAGCAGTTCATATTTTTATTAAGGAAACCACAGATGAACTTTGCACCTGGGAATTCTACCACACACATCCTGAGCTGGAAATTACTGAGCAGGAATTAGGGTGTTTAAATTTATGCATTACTGCAAAATTGCTGCTACACAACAACATCACTGTCTTAACATCTACAGTTATTTTACTTGCATTGGAAAAAAATGAAAGTAATAAAAAAAAGTCAGAGAAAAGACTTGATATGGTTGCACTAAATAAAACCTTTGCATGCAGTGCATGACAGCACAAATCAACAGACAGAGCTGTGATAAAGTCAGAATTTAGAACGCCGCCTTCTTTGTTTCAAATTGGCTTCCAAAGTAAAGAGGTAGCTAAAACAACTACCTTGTCTCTAGTGCATTCTCTCCTGAAATGAGGTCTGCTCATTTTTCAATGTCTTAGGGAATCTGTCTTTTGAACAGGACGGATTACATCTTAAATAAGTAGCGCTAACAGCTACAAATATGCAGCATCTTCACGAGACCCCAGACTGTGGAAGGTAAACACCATATCCCCTCCACCATTCTTCATATATAAACATTTCTTCCAGTTGTACCACTGCATCTGTTCCCAGCTTGCCTGCAGTCAGCTTTCAGTTCTCTGTAGTTTGCTTGCCCAAATGATGGATTAACCATGTCCTGGATGTAGAGACTGAGGCTGCCACAATATAAAGCCAGTTTAAGTCAAATAAGCTTTATTAATTCATAAACAACTTCTCCATGGTAGCTACTCTGCTCCAGAAACTGCTGACCCCAGACTCAGTACAGAAATGAGCCTGAGTTAAAAATCCCTGTATGGCATGAGCTGGTCATGTGTCAGGAACCTCAGCTCTCCCAAAACACATTAAAGACCAGTGCTGATGCTTCGTGGCTCCAGCTGGACCCATACACCTCTGGCATGGCCAGTACTAAGGTGAACATAAATAAGTCCAGCTTTACTCCAGTGGCTCTTCCCAAACCATGCAGATGTCTGCACTGGATTTCCCACAGTTCAGTTATTTATGTCTTATTTTGGTTTTATGCCTGAAGTCTTTTTAAAATGATATTATCCAGGTTTTCTATTACCTAGACATTGTAGCCTCCCATTAATAACAGAGATTTCACTGTATCAGAAAGATTTTTGTTGTTTGGTCTAACACAGAAACAACTGATTCCCCCCATGCCTGTTCAAAGCTACTTGGACTTGAGTCCACATGTCTAATGGGATCCTAGCTGGGAGATATAAAGTATTTCAGTAATGATGTCTTAACAGCTTCTCCTCTGAAAGATCACCCTCTTTGCTTAGCCTAATTTAGTATAAAGGAAAAGAGAGAGCAAGAGAGAGTCGGAGAGGAACATGCCCAGGACTCTGCAGCACCCAGGTAAGACAAGCCCAAAACTCTGACTCCAGGCCCTGCTCCAATGCATATTTAATCATTTTATGCAAAGTGTGAGAGATGGCACAGAAAGGATTTAGAGGGCTTCCAGCCCACAAAATTCTGGCACTTCCTTGGAATGTAGTAAATATGGGGCAGTGAAGAGCTTTGAAGACAGGCCTCCCATCTCCCGGAGGCATGCTTCAATAACAAGGCTCCCGAGAAAAAGCAGAGCTCCTCTTCCTTACTCCGGTCATCCTGCAGGGAGCGGGGAGAGAAAAAAGAGTCTAAGTGTGCGCTGAGGCTATGCCTCACTGCAGCCGGAGAACAAGGCACGCGTTCTCCTGCCTCTCTCGTGAATCCTGATGGGAATTCAGCAAGAGGCAAAAAGCCTCCTAGTTCAGGCGCTGACGACACGTGCTCAGCAAATTATTTAGGGAGCCTAAAGGCTTTACCTGTGGAAACTGAGGTACCTAGATGGAACGTGTACCGTTTGGGATCCAGGTAGCAGTTTTGTCATTTGGAGGAAACAGCCTTCCATACACTCATTGTGGATGGGAAACGTTAACAAACCATGGTCAGATCTGCGTCCCTCTGTTTGGGGCGTATTCAGGTAATTCAATGCCGCTTGTTTTCTGTTTATTCCCCAAAAAGGATCTGTTGAAATACTTCATGCTGTAGTAGACTTGTAGACTGAGGAAGGCCTCTTCACAAAATGGGAACCTCCCTAAAAACCTTTGTCATTAACTTTCATGCATGCATGCATTTTAAAAACCATAATTTTAAGTTTTGGATGCCACCCTCAGCTTTCTTTTGTCACTTTTTGTACTCCAATTTTGATTTGTTATTTTCTAAGCTGTTTTTTCAAAACTAAGTAACTTTTCAGAAAACTGTAATTTTAAACATGGGGAAGAGAGATTGAAATTTGCATTGAAAGCTTTTTCCTAAACTCGACAACTGACTATGAGAATGCAAGGGGAGATAATAGGAAGGTATTTTTATTTTTTAGCTTTTTTAAAAAATAAGATATACTTGTTATACTCTGAAGTTCCAATGCTTTGGAAATTAAATATAATTTAACAAAAAACATATATATTTCTTCCCATCATTCAGAAATAAAAAGTCTAGACTTCTGTATTTTGCTCCCAATAGGAAAAAAAATACAATTATTTCATGTCTAAAATCTATTCAGATAGGTTAGGTACAAATATAATGAATTGAATACATGCAAAAAGAATCCATCCCTGGTATCTGCATGTGAAGTATTTTCTCAAAAAAATGACTGATAAAACAATTCTTCTTCAGATCTTTAGGGATAAATACACAAGCTTTCTATTAAACAGTTGTGCTAAGTTACTTCTTAGCAGAGTCTTCCTATTATAATTTTAATCTATTCTACACAGCTGAAGAGGAAAATGACTAGGAACTCATAAATAATGACAGAAGTCATGCACCTTTTGTCTTCCTGACTAGCTCTTGCAGAACTGGCTACAGGGGATTTATTAGGAAAAAAGCCACCATTGCTCTTATTAAAAATTAAAAAAAGAAAAGATTCTGCTGAGTAAGTTTGAAGTGCCCTGTGGTATATTTAATGCACTTGCTGCTTGTCATCCTAACAATGCATGTTGTATTTGCTTATACCTGGGAACCAGGACAGACTGGAAGCAAAAATGCGTGCTTCCACACTGCAAGATGGTTACCTTTCACCTTTGATCTTGCAGCTCTTGTAACTCCAAATTCCCTGGGAATCTCCATGCACAATCCTGGTACCCTCAGTCAGCCTTAATGGGTAGGGGGGCAGTAAGGTATAATTAGACAAACTCAGCCAAGTCCCTTTTTTGCCAATGCAGGATTTTTTAAATCATGGTTTGGACTTAGGAAAAATATCTCTAAGTTCTCATTCTGAGTGCCTCAGGTCTTCTTCCTCTGAGGACCAAACATGCAATATAAATTAATTAGTCTGTTCTACATCTGGAGCAAGTCTCAATTCAGTTGCTAAACATAAGGCATCCAACACCAATGGAGTATCCCGTGGTATTGGAGATATTTATTTCCACAGGACATTCAAGTATAGAACAGAACCTACGGCAGATATGCAGCCTTCTGGAGCAGCGCCTACAGGTTAGTAAAAGTGTCCTGCAGTGCCTAAAATGGTATCAGTTGCCTATTAAATGTAATCGAGTCACACTGAATGTATGAAGGCAAAGAGTCTGACACGTGGAAGATCTGATTCAACCTATCCGGAAATAAACAACATAAAACGACCAAGGACTTCTCTTTCAACTGTTGTCAGGTCAACTACTTTTAATTGCAGAAAACTGAGTCAGAAAAATGTATGTTTGAATGTATATACAAACCCCTGTAATTTTTATGCAAATTGATCAGTGAAGTAGAAAAAGAGTGAAGTTTTGCCTAAATAAGACAAACAGAATCACGTCCTTAGACTTGCACTTTTAAATTGTAAACACATACATAGGTAATAGGAATGATGAAAAATAAAATATAAACAGCAATCACTGCCATCTTGGGAGTACACATTCTTTGGACAAAAATCTACTATATCATTGTCAGACAGACACATCATCGAGTACTTTCGTTTTTCATCACCAGGCATAGTTTTGTATTTTACCCATGTTGATTTGAATCCCCAATATGAAAATGTGCTTGTGTTTTTCATGAGCTTACTTAACACCACTAAGGATAATTCACCTTTAGCAGCAAATGAAAATGTAACCCTGCCAAGGCCTAGGTGGGAAACACTCCCCCAAAAACCGAGCAATTTGACTTTGTATCCAAATATCATAGGAGGCCAGCCCATAGCTCTGAGATATGGAAAGATGCCAGGTGGAGGCCAAAGCTTTCAAGCCTGTTATTGAACCTTGACAAATTACCTTATAACAACACAGTATACACAATATACACAAGTCTGGAATATTTCCCTCACTTGTTCATGTGTGTTTACAGCTCTATGCAAAAGTTACAGCAGAGGTTAGAAACTAACAACTGCTCCTCAGCTGCTTAGATCACACCACGAATAGTAGCATGACTCCTAAATCAAAAAGTGTCATAACCTGAGTCTTTAATGCTCAATAAAATTGTCTCAAAGAGTCTCAATTTTCCCGCATGTGTTACGTGTGTCACGAAACCGCTCTTTCTGCTTGGGTGTGTGAGGTGGAGAGCGGTGAGCGCCAGCTCTGCTCTGTCTGCAGCGCGGGAGGATGCTCCTGCTGGCCAGAGCAGCAGCGAAACGGCCTCCTCTGCTCGGAGGCATCACCCCTCCCTCCGGTAAGTGGAAGAAAGAACTCTGCTGGGATCACTAACCTTGCAGTGTTGGAGGCGTGGGGCAAGCGTTACGGGAAAGTCATCAAATTTTGTCATGGGCATTGCTGAACCCATTCAGCCACCATTTCTTCTGCCAGATATCCTTGTGCCCTTGTTTGTTCTGCATTTCACCTAGTTAGCCAAACTTTAGTGTGCAAGCACAAAAAATAAAACCTTATCTATTACTAAATATAGCAAAAGTCCCATCTACAGTTAATTAGCTACAGGAGTATGTAATTCAATCTAAGCTCTGTAGACAACATCAGGTGCATTTTAGCAAACTGGAATTTCTAAGTTTAAATCCTCTTTCCAATTCCTTACAAAACATTCAGCTTCACCATACATTTTCACTGCTTTGGCTAATCTCAGGAGTCTGCATCAGTTTCATTCGAATTATTTTCAGGCAGCTGTTTTAGAAGTGTGGTTCCCTTAGGATCTTTACGCAGACAGGAGCCTTGAGACAGCTCATCCAAGATCTGCATTACCACTCCAGGCATTTCTTTCTCTTATGTATTGAAGAAACCTAGGGGTACTCACCGGCTGCTACATCTAAGCAGTGAAATCTGGATGCAATTAATTTGGCCTTAGGAAACTTAAGAAGTCATTTTCACCTCAGATATAAATCCAGTCTTTGGACTCAGTCAATTAAGCATTTGATGTTCAGCTCATCCAAATGAAGGACTGAGCACTGTGGCTTGACAGTAACAGCTCAATATTTTGCAAGATAATAACGTATTTTGTGAATACCACAAAGCTCCATTATATTAAAACCCTTCAGCTTAAGCAAGGTTATTTCCTTGATTTCTTTCTCTATTTAATTTTCAGGCTGTGACAGTAACTACTTCACTGTGTGTTGGTTGATATCCTAAGAGTGTTAACGCATACAGTAAATCAGACATAGCTTTTTCAAAGATGCAAACAGTGAGGTAGAGCAGCCCTATGCCAATTTGTCCTGGAAATGTACATGAAATAGTGTTTAATCATCATCATGAGATAAGTACAAGGATTTATTAATTTATCTAGGATTTATTAAGTTAACCATTGGCCTCCAAACTCTGAAATCTAATAAGTACTCTAGAACTGTATACAGGGATTTAAAGAATTTTCCTGTTTGCAGACAAAAAGAATTTCAAGCTATCAAAGTACATTATTGCATTCTTTTTAGCTAATCAATTTTAGTGCAGTTTTATGCAGTTCCAACAGAAAAAAAAAAAAAGAAAAAAAAAAGAAAAAAAGTATCCCTTAAAAGATGGAAAAGACAGCTTAGAATTTGACTTTTTTTTTTTTTCCCCAAGCCTTAGTCCAATGCAAACTTAAGACTCACCACTTGGGAACTCACTGAATTTCAAGATATTTATGTGTCAAATCACGCAGTGAGACTTCAAAAGCACCTTTTGTGTAAGTTGTATTGATTTCTTGTAAAAATAATAACATTTTTTGATGATTCTATTGAATGCTTTCAAAATCCATACCTTAGTTCTTAAAGAATCAGTGTTTAAAGTGGAAACAGCTTCCTATGTATTTCTTATATCTTTCTACTGTTTCTTATTCCCTGAAATGGGTTAAAGCACCATATCACCCAAGTCCTTTCAGTGTGCTCAGTGACAAAGTCTTATATTCTTTTACGTTTTCTAGCTGAACCCGACTCTTCATTTTGCTTATGGTCATACTACTCCCAGGTCACTGAGTTTTAATCCTCCACAAAACAGAAAAGATGATGGCTATAGTGGGGGACCATATAGGTCCATTTGTAAATGCAAACTATTTTGAGAACCTGAGGTCGAAGAATTCGTTCCAGTGCAATATTTCAAAAGCTTTCTGCCAAATATTTACTTTCTTCTCTCTACTTCTTATACAGTCACCTATAGCAGCGAGCTGGATGGGCAATACCAAGCTGTTAGGGATCAGCACAACTACCATTAAAGCTTCAAGTTTGTTACAGTAATGCGCTGTAATGCTGCATAACTGAAATAACCATTGCATGTTAAAGAAGACAATGAAGCACTTTTCCTATCAGAAAAAAGCCCTTAGTTTGACAACTCACCACACAGGCTGTATAAAGCATTTCTATTCAGAGTTAACTTCAATGATACTATAAAAAATCATTTTCCTATCCACAGACAGAAGTCCTTCCACTCACAGATAGTACGAAGGTAAGAACCAACCCAACACAACCTTGAGTGTTTGGAGAGACAAAACCAGGTTGCTGCCTTAATTGAATGTGTAAGCTAAAACATGGTTATGCACGTTCAAGACAGCAACTTGCCCTTGTTGCAAGCAAAGAGAAGGGAGCAGTTGACTACTGAAAACATCCTGTGCTTTCCCAAAGCTTCTCTGAAGAATGGACAGAAGAATAGACAAGTTCTCCTCAGTTTTGATAAAAGTGAAGCAAAGGCTAAATTTAGTACAAAGGAAGAAACCATACCACTGGGTGTCAAGACCCTGGCTGGACAGACCAGGGAGGGGTCATGCTGAGTTTGGAATTCCCTCAGGCTAAATTAAGGTGAGGTGACACCATATGGTTGGACATTTTATTCATGGCAGAAGCAGCCTGAACTTGGAAGGTGTAACAGCAGGTGGTGGGGTCTCTCACAACAAGAATTGGCATGAAACTACTTCAGTAAACCATGTAACCCGTGGTAACCATACATCACCAAACATATACTACAGGCCTTGCTTATTTGGGGATCAATTCAGGGAAGAAAATAAGGACATCCCTCCCATTGGGTCACAAGGTTCAGAGCAGACCCCCTTGCTTTCTGAACTCCTCCTCAGAGAGGAGCCTGAGGGTGGCTGGATCCACTCCTAGTCCCAGACTTGGTCAGCAGTTTGTGTCTAAAGGCATGAGGTGTAGGGATTATAGAAAAAAAAAAAGAGAAAGAGAGAGAGAGGAAAAAAAAAGAGAAATATTTCACTGATCCTGAGTCCAGCATTGCTCCAGTCAGCTGAGGTGTCCCGTTCGGGTGGGTGCACACACACGGGGTTTCAGTTTGTGTCCTTTTATCATCTCCTTGCCCCTCCTTTGGGCAGGCACTCAAACTCATAAGGCTAATTAGGTGTCGTGAGCAGTTTGTATTTTCAGAACCTTTGGGAAATGGGTCGGTGGGCTTGGGGGGTCGTTTGGGGACCAAGTTCCCCTTCCCTGCAGACATGACCTTTGATCTTTGGCCATGCCCGGTGAGCTGCCCCGCTCAGCACATCAGAAGAGGGCACTGCGCACGCGCCGGGCAGGCCTGGCCTCCCATCCTGGGCTGATGGGTGCTGATGGGCTTCTTTCCACCCGGGGTTCCTCGCTGTGCAGAACTTGTCCCGCCACAATGTTTGAGACATTAACTCTTTCAGTCTCTCACACTAGGGTCCTAGAAAGGTAGATCTTTATAATGCCAGTAAAACCACTGAACTTTCAGAATACATCTACGTTCCGCTCACCACAGGGAGAGCAACATGACTGAAACAGCCAGCTCAGGTCTTTGTGAATGTCTGCTTTTATAAATATGAAACTCAGGTTGCAGTAATTTGCCTTGCTTCTTGAAGATATTTTGCAACGTGCAGGGCTCTGTCCATTACATATCTTAGTATTAGTAGGCTAGTTATTAGTGAAACAAGGTACCATCACAGTGACCTAGGCTGCCCTGGAACAATCATTTTCCAGGTCCAAGCAGCCAAATATTCTGCTAGCAAGATGACAGGAAAATAATAATGATAAAAAAGTAATAAAGAAGAAAATACCACTTCAAGATGTAGAATAATGGGCAGAAGATTTCAGCAAAGAAATAAAATAGCCATTTTTACACATTTTAACTGGGGAAAACATTTCAGTTTTGTTGCTGGCAATTTCATTTTCCCATTTGGTTTTGAATACATGTAAATAAGGCTATACCTCAGAACAAAGAGATTTGGTAGAGCTGAGAAAACAGCATAATGTGTAAGCTTCTCTTTGATGTTGAGTGGTTCACTCAACAAGCAGTTCAGTTTGTCCAGAATCCAACTTTAACAGCAGCTTGATCAAATTCGCATGTAATGAACCTGTCCCCTGGGTATATTACTGACTGCTGAGGGATTGATCAGGAAAGCAAACTCCTTACCTATTTTGTCACCAACATACTCGCGTATCTATTCAACTGTTTCTTAACACCAGTGTGTGTAACTGCCCCTAGAACATCAGAAAGAAGCAAAGTCAAAACGGTATTCTTTACATTTTTTTATTAGGCCTCTGCTTTTGAAAAAAGACTGGAACTTTGCCAATCAGATGCAAAGCAAGCTTAGAGAAACCAAATAATACCTATGGCTCTAGTAGCGTGTTCTAAATATGTTCCAAGGTTCACAATCTACAGCTGTTGGCAAATAGTGAATATCACACATAAATACCCTTTGTAAGAGATGTATCTTTATTTAAAACTTGATTCTTATATAAATAAAGTATTTCAGAAAAGTAATGTCAAATTGTTAACAGTGATATGAAGCAGTCTCCACATGTCATTTATTCCTACTTCCATGCAAAAAATGTTGAAAGAGCTAAAACATTCTTGGCTTCTAAAGAAGAAACCATATTGGATCTTTCAGCTATTTCCTTTGGGAGAACATTAAAGTCAGCCCTGAAACATCAACAGGACATCTAAGGAAAAGGCATGGTAAAAGAGAAATCACAAAAAGAAATGATGATAGTTGCGGGGGTCTTGAAAGTTAGATAAACATTTCATGATTTAGCTGGCTTAAAGACATTAACCTTACTGTTGCCTGTAGCAGTATTATGCTGCAGTCATCTTTTGTAAAATTGATGTCAGGCTATCTATTTTACTCTCTCTCAATTAAAATGTTCGTGTTTCTTTTCCACCAAGACTTGCTGATAATAAGAAAAACTAAATACTGGAAACAGCTTTTGAAGGTAACTTCAAAGTTTTCTTTTTGGCTGATAACATAAGTTTTTTCTCCCACCAGTTCACCCAACCCCACCCTTCTTGTGATCTCTTAAATATATTTTTAAAATATTCCTCTACTCGTTGGTCATTAGATTTTTTCCTTTCCTGCTGCTAGAACTCCTATTACCTACTAATTTGGGACTCTTCTTCCACACTATCCCTTTTTCAAAACTAACTGCTTTCCTGTCAATTAGTCCTAACCATTGTCATGGTCCTTCTACTCATCCAGTAGTTCATGTTAGAAGACATAAACACATCCTATTTCCCTGACCTGGAGACTATCTAGGGAAGATACAATCCTAAATAAAGAGAAAATGCTGTATTTTTCTCTACATCTTTCGACTGTGAAAGAATGTCAAGCTTTTTTCATGCTTGGCTCAGCAATAGGAAAGGCACTAGATAAAAAAAAAAAAAAAAAAAATTGCTATTATACTGGCCAGATATGCTTTAAAAAGGTTGTTCTTTTTTCTTTTAAATTCTTTTTTTGATCAACCTTCAATTGCTGTGGCTCCAGATAAAGCAAATTTGAAAACATTTGATTCTACTGTTCAACAGAAGAAGCATTAAGTTAGATTGCTTTGCTCATAGGAAAGGAAAGGTTGTGCAGAAGTGGGTGGAGTTGAATAAGAAACCTGGATGAGAGGGGAAGCAGGCTTTCTGGCAGAGGGAGAGGCAGGTTATATCAGACTTGGGAGGGACAAACATCAGCAACAGCTGGCACATGAAGCCTCCTGAACCCACTTACAACTTTCTGGGACACTTACATAGCCAAAGTAGGCAGAGAAGCCATAGCTGCTCTCCAGAAGTCTAACTAAACTTCTTAGCTAGGCCATGAGCTAGAGGACAAGCTTTAGGTCAGAGTACCTCTGGGGCAAGTACAGCAGGTTAGAAAGATCCCAGATCATTCTTGTTTCAGATGCTCTCTGGAGGAACAGTTCTTTATTTTCCAGAATCTTTTAAAAGACAGATCCTCTAATGCTTGGGGCAAGAACCGCAACGATCCAGGAGCATCAGTCTGTGCTGGCCCCAAACTGTTACCTCAGATATCTTGATTTTTTGTGGCATAGTGGAAATCTAATGACTTTCAGACATCCAAACCAACCATCTGCCCAGGACCATCATCAGCAATGTATTCCATGCCAGCTGGCCAAGCATAGCCTACACACCTCAGTCTATCTGTACTTTTCCTTTCTCTTGAGCAACATTTGTCATGTAATATGAGGAAACCAGCTTGGTTTTTAAGGTTAGATCCAACCTCATGAAAGTAAACACAAGACTTTCCAATGACCTCAGTGGAATTTGGATATGGCCCTTCACATCTTCTGTCTTTGAAATATAGACAATAATTTTGAAAAGTTGTTTGTGCCTTTGAATATCTTTTCTGCATCTAAGTCCAGTACCTTGTAAGATGTGTACACAGAGCTGGGTGGCTTGCTGCTTCTCTTTCCATCTTTTTTTTTTTTTTTTTTATGTTGTTGTTGTTGATCTAGTAATATATTTAATCCTTTAAACAGGGGCTTAGCATACTTAATTTGTTTCCCATTACTGACCTGAACTTTTAAAAAACAGATGTCAGTCTTGAGCCACACCTCTGTGGAATTTACAGCTCAACAGTATAGCACTGCTCCTGTTGCTGGAGAAAACAGCTGAGTGACCAGGTCTGTACCTGTTGCAGACAGACTCTTCTTTGAGAAAAATAATAATTAAAAGAAACAATTATCTTTCATGCTTTTGTTGAAATTTCTGCTGAAAAACTCCTGGAGTATCTAAGTCTAGCATCCATGGCAACATAATATTTGCAGGCTCGAATCATAAGCAAGCTGTAAATGGCTATGTGAGTTCCAAATAAATATTTAATTCCTTCAAGAAGGGAAGTCACAAAACACATGCTTTAACAGATACAAAATCAATAAAGGTGCATGACTATGCATATCCCTAACTTGATATTTCTGATATTAGTCTGAACAAGACAATATTGCCTGCCCTTTTCTCCCCCCCCCCCCCAACCACTCTGGATATAATATTTCAAAATATATTAAATTCCTTTTTAAATGTAAGTGAAACAGGAATAATATTGGAATATTTGTTCGTTCTTCTGACAGCTGTTCCACAATGACCCCATTTCAGGTTTGTGTTCTTCCTCTCTCTGCCTAGGTACACCTATCCGACCCTTATTGGCACACATTTCCAGTCTCCATTGGCATTCTTAGCTGGTACAATATCTGATCACTGTTCCACTAAAAAAGATGCTTGAACAAGTCACAGGCCTAATAGAACATGTCTTCAGATTGCCTGGGGAAGGAGAAACCTGCATACACCTCTTCATTATGTTACTATTTCTCAGCCATCTGTCACCTACCTTTCTGCAGGTGATCAGTCCCTCCTTAGCTTTGGTTAGCACCTCTTTAGGCACCCTCCACTTTATATGAAGGGAAGGACACAACGACAGTCTCCTTTCTACATCAAAGAACAACATGAGATTAGTTCCACACAATATGATCTCCAACTGCTGAGTTGCAACCTGTTTCTTTCTTCAGAAGCAGGGCTGTGTTTTGTGCAGTTTAGTTTTCCTCCTTGTTCTTATTTCAGTCATCTAGTTTGGAAGGACATGGAGAAACACAATTTTCTAAACTGTATTAAATAGTACAGGCTTCATAATTTCTCTCTACACAATGATGTCCTTTGGTTTTATTTGGGTTCACAAGTATGCTGAAGAACAGATATGTCCCTAACTGAAGTCACCAACCCGTGCTTCCTGATATAGAGACTTAAGGGATTACATAGGTGCAGTGCCAAATCATTCATACATCCTTAGCCCCCAGTAAATGCAAGATGATTGTGCATGGTTTGTCTTATAGTCATGTGCCCGAACACCAAAGCACATGTTCTTCAGTATTGCACCAACATATTTCTGTCATCTCCCACTTTAAACGTTTGGGGGCAAGAGTTCTCTCTATTTATATTGATTATATTGTAATAAGCATTGATTATATTGTAATAAGCATAATAGGCTTCTGATCTTATTTATAAGACTAACGGCAGAGCAGTGGTATTACTAGAGTCCCTATTTGTAATAAAATAAAACAAAACTCTTAATCTAATAGATTAGAAGAAGACTAAGACATGCTTCTAAACAGGATTTCATCAAATGTTAAATCAATGGGTTGTCAACTAAAATTTTTTTTCCCTACATCATCGTATTCTCTTATCTGCTCCCTTAACTGAAAATATTGTTTAAAAAGCTCCTGAACACTATTCTCCAGACCACAGAACATCAGTCTTGGGCCACAGTTCAGAGAGTGCTACCCATCAGTGTTTGAACTTTGTCAGGAACTGGCTCTGCAGAATTTTTAAGAGGATTTCACTTTTCTTTACATTTCTCGAAAAGTCTGTTTCTTGAAGATCATCAGTTTTTGAATGAAGGGGAAAATACTACTTCCCCACTGTTAACAAAGGATATGTTTTTGTGGTTCTAAACTCTGTTACTAAGGTATTTTATAATCTCCTACCACCATGCAGAGAAAGAATCTTTCTTATCTGTTCTGTTCTGTCAAGACATTCTTCATGGAAGAATTTAGACATATAATTGGTAGAGAAAACAAAAAATAAAAGCCTAATACTCCTCTGGTTTTCCTAAGGACTGATCCAAAGATACTACAATTTTCATGTCAAAATCCCTTTTGTGTGCAATATTAGGGACTGTGTTATATCAAAGACATGTTCACTGCTTGCCAAAAGCAATAAAAGTCCATTATTGTTTAAAAACCAGAAATAAAGCAGAAGCCTTGAAGTGGAATAATTGACACTTTCGGCTAGGAGGTACAGCACCGAGGCACTTCTAACCTTCATAGGAGCTGGTAGTGCTTAGCATCTTGATTTATTAATCACTTATCCCCTAAAAATCATCCCCAAGGAAGAATTTTCAAGTAGTCTTGAGGTGAAGGATCAAATTCATACTTTGAGCATATGGAAGTAACTCCAAGTTTTTCTATGGATTACACAACAAAATAACTTACGTGATCTCAGCCAGTTCTGAATATGAGACTTGGATACCTGTATTTCATAGACATTAAATATTATTTAGGACCTAAATGCCTGAAGATCTTTTAGAATTTGTGTACACATGCCTTAACTTCTTTTATTCTTTATCCCAGCCTCCAATACTTTCTAGGATAGTGGGTGTAGGAATTTACAATAATTTATATTCCTGTTACATAAATTCAGCTAAATGCAAACCAAACTCATTTTCTCTAAACAAACATCAGATTTATTCAGTCAAGTTGTTCACTGTCAACCTAAAGAAAGACTTCTTTAAACTAGTTTGAGTTTTTTCCCCACAGCTGTACCAGTTGCTTTAATAGAAGGTGTTACATATACCTACAGATTTGGTCAATGGACTTGGCAGAGCAATTGTGAAGAGCAGAGGTGACCATAAGTTCATATGCATAAGATGTATTTTCTAGGAAATGTTTCCAAGAAATGTAGTGCCAAAATTTTTCATCCATGTGAAGTGGTACCTTCTGTAAGCTGTTCTATGTAGCTCTAACAAGGTAAAACAGTGTATGAGAACAGAATATTGTTATTATGAATGCAGAACTAATAGCACATCCATGTTATAGATATAGAGGAGAAATCACTGGACAGAAATACAAAGAATAGAAGTAGGAAAAAGTTTCCAATAACTGGACCCAGCTGGACTTCTTTAGAGTAGACATTATACATTATATGCTCTAATAGACATATTTCTTGGCTAAATTGAACCTATAACCAGAAAATATGAATTCATTCTGCTGTTTGACCTTTACACTTGAATTTAGCAAAGCTCCATACAAAATTCTTGCCAACAAATCACCACAAGATCAAAATCACATTTCTTACTTCTCTCAATGCTATTGTTAGAATCTTAACATGTAACTGTTTGAATTTCTTTTTTTTTTTTTTTTTACAGATATGTACACTATTTTATATTATATAGAAAAAGAAAGTCTGTGCTGGAAGTCCAGGTCTTGGGTGTGTCTGGTACTTAGTTTATCTACTTTGAAGGCCTTCTCAAGGGCTGTGCCTGACTGATGGGTTGCCGCCCATAATGAACCGAACATGAGGCAGATCTTCCTCCCAGCACACATTCTCCTCTTTCAACATGTACTTGCTCTGGGACAGTTATTTGGCAGGAGTAAGTCAGTCAGCTGAAATGAAAGAATAACTTGTAAAATTTTTGGAGCCTCAGCTTAATCCTTTTTGGTAACAACAACATTTGAAGATGACAAAACCAGTTAGAACGAGGTGGAACATCAAGCATTTTAGAACTGCAATTTAAACCTCAATGTCAGTCATGTGGATGTTGGTCCATATTAACCTTTATACATTGATCAGGTAAATCCAAAGCAAACTAATGAAAGCGGTGTGACTGGAAGGTTTGGGAGAAGGTTCTTAATTAAGCAAATTTCATTAAAACAATGCAATCAGCAGTGTTATGTTTAAACAAAAAGTTATATTTGCACAAAAGGACAAGCATCACATGCTGTCCAAGAAAATCTCTCTGATGGTAATCAGAGAGAAATAGAATTGAAAAGATGTAACTTTATATCTATCAAAATATATATGCACAGTCAAAAAAATAAACAGAGAGTAGCTAAACCTAAAGAAAAGCAAAACTGAAGTTTTACAAGAAGCAAGGGCTCAAAACATCTGTCTGTCTGTCTAATTCAATCAAGATCACAGTCATTTTTCGTATATGTCATAACTTTGAAATCTCTTTTGGAGATCCCAAATCTTTGAGTCACTTTCATTTTGGCTTCTTTTGTAGAGTGTGGAGACTTGAGAGCAGGATCAGGCACAGCACTTACAGCCACACAACAACTATTTATTAGCTAGTGCTTGGACTGGGACAAATATGTGTGAGGAAAAGCTATGGCTTGCCCTGGGATAGATAAAGATATACGGCAAGCTATAGGCTAAGATATATTCACACACAGCAGTACAATCACACGATAAGCATCTGCTGGACATACTGCCATCAGTGAAGTGCCAAGTGTTAAGTCCTGCCATTCTTTGAAATAAATTGATCCTTCGTATTGCTGATTTACCATCACCTGAATCTACCTTTTTTCCTCAGAATACACACTTCTTCCTGCTGGTGTTTTTTGTCTGAATAACTAATTATTAACTTATTATTAACACAGCAATCTCACTTCTTTGTTTCCATCTTCTTATTATGCACAACTTATTGTCCTATGTGCTCTCTCACAGATTAATGGCAATGGCTGCTGCTCAGTGCTGGCTGCACCTAGATCACAAGCTGAATGTTCTGAACCTAGAGTCAGGTCGCATCGTTGGTTATGTAAGTCTAATGACACATGAAAGTGGAAAACTTCCGTCTGCAGTTGGCCAGGACATTACATTCCTCCTAACATAGGTTTTTGTTACCTGTCGACTTGAACTCTGCAATTCATATTTGGAGATGAAATCACATTCTGGCTATGTGCCCCATGCTCTGCACTGATGCCTTACTGATCTCCTTGAGCAGAGGTCCTGTACTGGGTTTCAGACTTTATTGACTTTATTGTGATTAGAGTTTATCACAGCAACCATGCCTGCTGGCACCACTGAGCTGCTCATCAGCAGTTAAGGATTCCTGCACTCAGTTGTCCTTGTTTGCAGATGTGTTGCACAGCTGTTTAAAGCAATAACTCAGTAGCTGTTAACTAATAGGACACTGGGGTTTTAGCCGCCGAACTCCAGAGGCAGAGGCAAGAGTTTTAGGTACTTCAATCTGAAAATCTGTGTCACAGCATAAAGTCTTCCTCACAAGAAGTACATTCATGTAGTAAACCAAACTTGTCTTTCCACGGAGGGCTGTGAATCTTTATCAACAGCATGATGATGCTAATCTACTGCTGAGTTCATAATTTTAAAGTTTTAAGTCTTCTTTTAAGGACAAAGTCTTTCAGACAGACCCAAAGCTGGATATCATCCTAGACATTAACTCCTTAGTGTCAGTGAGGGTTTGTACATTTTATGAAGTTTTGACATGGCAGATAAAGGAAGAGTCTCTGTGGAATGGATACAGAATTTTTTTTCTTTCTCCTGTTTTTTCCATTAGCACTGGAATGCCTCAAAAATGAGAAGGAAAGATCCAATAACTGTCAACAACTATTTAAAGACTCCTTCTGCATGGATCATTTGTAGAGCCATTAGAGCAGGTCTGTCACTTAACTCCATATTGAGAGGGCAGCCTAAAATGACTCCTACTAGTTCAGGGTTTGCTCACTTAAGTGTTCAATTTGGATTGCTCAAAAAGCATTTGCATACAACGTGACTGGACCTGATAGGAAAAAAAAACCTAAATGTAGAATCTCAGGAGGGGAAGGAATAATAATCTCAGACTTTTCTTTCAATACCTCTAGAGAGGTACTGTAAAACCCTCACCTAAAAGTTAGGCTCCAAGAGCCAATTTCTTCCTTTCCATCCACATTCTAGTTTTCTTTATTCATGTCCTAACACACATGTCCTACTACAAAGCATTTGCCTTCCCAGAAGTGACTGAAAATTTGCTGCTTTTTTTTTTTTTTTGGTTGGCTTGTTTTGATTAAACACCCAACAGGTCACCTAAGGCATTTTAGTTATCTCTTGATAAAATACCAGAAAGTTTTCTTCAAACTGCACATGTCCCTTGGTTCAGAACAGTGGCTTATCTGCATTGCTATTTGCAGTTGCATGAATTAATCTAGATGGTTACAATCCAAAAGTTATCAAACACCAGGCTACTAAATGCAACTGTAGTGAAACAATAAAAGGCAGAAACGGAACCTGTTCAGAATTCTTCCTTTCTTACAGATTTCTCCATAAGAAACTCTACACATATTAAACATTCATTGTTGTTGTAAAAGCCTTTTGTTAAAGACCAAAAAGGTTGCTTTTTGTTGTTGTTTTTTTTTTCTCCTTGATATTCCAATAATAGTGCCATTTACCTTCTCTCTATTCCATTTAACACACACACAAATGAAATTCACTTGTACCTTTACACTTATCTTTGCAACATGCGTATTTTAGCATCATCTAGCTATGGAAGTTTGTTTGCTTATTTATTTAACAGAGATTTTTAAAAGAGTCTTCCTGTGCTTTTGTATGTCATACAAGTCCAGTCGTCATGGAAGACCATGCAAAATGTCCTATTAGGTTGGAAAAGTTTGGACCCCAGTGCAAAACAGTTCCACCAAGTCAAGCCCTATAATTATGTTAATTATTATTGACAAGTTTAGCAGCTGGTTCCATAGATTCATACTTTTTTCTTATGCAGTATAGAGTACTTCCTCAAGGTAATCTTGAACGTTTGCTTAAATGCATATTCTGTGAGTTAAGTGGTGAGTTAAAAGCATTAGCATGATGAATGCCTCTGTGCCCCTCTGCACACTGTCTTGTTTCATCAGAACAAAATTTCCTCCTCTCCACACATAGTAGAGATACATCAGGTATTGATATGATACTGTTTTCTATTTGAGCACAGGAAATAAAAGGTTTTCAGAGATGTCTTGACACCTCTACAATCTTGTTTTCAGTTTAAACCTGTAGGCATAGTTTGCCACCTTGTGGCAAATGTGCTTTTAAAAACTATGAATGAATAGGCCTGTTGTCACAAATCATGTCTTATTACAATCATTTTCCAAAATCAAAGTCCATAGTTCAAAGCACCAGTCTTTAAAATATGGACCCTCCTTTATAGGAACCAAAAAAACCCCCCAAACCCAACCCCCTTTTTTTTTTTTTTTTTAAGTAATATATCAGTTTAAATAATTTAAGTACACT
>JAVJGG010000005.1:8751912-8768045 GCA_035590195.1 Aviceda cuculoides | reverse complement strand
TTTAAAATTTGGACCGGCCTTTCTAGCAACCAAAAAACCCCCCCAAACCCACCCCCCTTTGTTTTTTTTTTTAAGTAATCTCTCAGTTTAACTAATTGAAGTACACTGCTGATATCTGCAGCCAAGAAAGAACATTTGAGCATTGCTTACACCAGCCTTGGAAGTCATATAATTTATGTAGGCTGTCGACAGCTAAGTAACTAAAGACAAAGTCTTTCATGCATACAGGTGCAGTCTTATTAAGAGAAAAGCTTCTTTCTTAAAATCAGCAATTATGGTTAGACTACCAGCAAAGACCAAGGTATTACAAGTAGCTGGTGTTTCAGTTAGCTGGTGAAACCACAAATAAACATTGGGAAATTGGATTGAGTCAACTAGAAGTAAAAATACTGTATAATTATTTTCTGTTCTTTTCCAGTCATTTTATATAGAAAGAACAGCTTGAATAGACTTATATGTATTCAACTAGGATGCTAGAAATGATGACCCAAACATCTTTCTACCTAACTTGGAGCGACAGCCACAGCCATCCTGGGTATCTAACTGTTAGACAGCAGAATCTACTTCCTCTTTCCAGGCCATTCACTAGTCAAATAGTTTATAAGAAGGCCTATAAATAAGCATTTTGGATATAAAACTGAAATGTAGGAGACATAAAATTTGTTGTGAGATGCAGACTGAGAGGAAAGGGCCTCTGAACCTTGGTTCACCATATCCCAGAGAGGTTCCCTAGAGAGGGAGCACATGTGTCTGGAAACTACTGCCACCCCTACCTTAGCTGGATGAATTATTCCACAGACCCTCCTCTCCTTTCCCCTATATTTTTGATTCCCCTGTTACTATTGTCTCAACCTGGGCAGTCATTTGAAGAGTTTTAAGTCATCTGAAATGCTTTTCTGTTAATTAGCTACTAACTGGGAAGAAAAACCTATTCTTAATTGGGCCAGACAGTTTTTTGAGTTAACAGGCTAAACTGGCTTATGGCTATGCCAGGATTTACTCAGATTTAATAACTCCAGCTTCAGGCTGTCTTGTTTTCACTCTAATTTTTGCCAAATGTAGATTGAGTTTTTCCTAGAAGTTTCTTCCGGCCCACAGATCCTGTCCAGGTAATCTTTTTTTTTTAGATGTGTTTCACTGCTTTGGTACAGGCTCTGATGCATAAGGTAGATGTGAAAGAGAAATGCATGTGGCTTAGGCTGATTAGTAATTGTCAGCAGGTCCTTACTCTCCTAAAAGATTAGTCTCTTAACACCAGCTACATGAGAGAGTAGCCAACTCTTTTTCACATGCAGATATTCTCAAAAAAGAAGAGAAGAGCAGTACTTCATTGGAAAGGGTTTTCCTCAGCTGCAAATGTTGTGTTTTCCATCAAGTTTTTAATACTAAGCCATAAAGGACTGTTGGAAAGCTGTCCAAAAAGTAAAAACCAATTCATGTAGTTACTTCGAAGTGGCAGAGACTTCCATGAGAAATCATTGAGTGTTTTTGTAGCATGTAATGTGCTAGCTCATTTTGGGATGTCATAAAACATAGTTCTCTGGATGACTTTTTCTCCATGTACTTAGGAAATCTTCCATTTCTGTTTTGAATGAGAGATAAATCAGACCACACAGCTCTTTCTCAAAGGTTACGTCTCTACAGTTTTCCTCTTCTTATGAGTGGAAGATCTTTCTTGCCTCCTCCCCCTGTCTGAACATAGATACCATTTAGATTGCTTATTTTTTGCTTGTACTTGGAAGCTATATTGAGATATTGTCCTGTTTCATATCACTTTATGGGCAGATATAGTCACGCCAAGACTAAGTCTCTCCTCTTCCACTTGTGGGTTTTTTCCTTTAGAATGCAGATTTAAGCCGTCATCTCTGCTCCATTGAAGAAGCGATTAATGCAATTGCAAAAAGAGAAGTAAGTAGGTGGCTTTAACTTGCCTAATCTCTCATTTTCTGTATGCCAGACTAGCTTCCTAGGTAAGATTACAGGAGCCTTAAGATGGTTTTCACTTCCTGCATCTATTTTGAAAATCATGAATAAGTAATGCACACGTTAACTCAGCCTTGGCCATTTTCTAGGTTCGTGAAAAGAAATACTCTACTATTCAGCAGTAATGAGACTGAAAATCTGCCCAAAGTGAATTGATTCCTTTCCTTCCTTTGTTTACCAGGATCCTTTTTTGTTCCTCTGTGTTTCTAAAGCATGGCACTCAAGAAGAGGACAGAATACCTGAGCTCTTCCATAAAAACCCAAGGGTCCAGGCTCAAGAGCTTTCTGATGCCTAAATTAAATAAGTTTAGTCTACCAGCAGTTCAGTCACACCCTGCTAAGCTACTCTGTTCTTCCTCTGTGTAAGTATATAAGTGTAAGTATATAACTGTATCGAGTCACCCAGAAGCAAGAAATAATGACTTATTTTTGAGCCTCAAGCATATTACAAAATCAGCATAAAATAAAGATGATAAATATTCTAGCATGCAGTAGGTGGTAATAACTCTGTTTCTACACTACAAATCTGAACTTTTAAACAAATACGACATAAAGCTTTTTAGGAAGATGAAAGCTGCAATTTCTTGTAAATCTGAGATCTGGTGCTTTAAAGAAAAGGGGGGAAACACCACTTAATGCCATGAATCTTCAGTAAAATTATGGGAGCCATGTAAGTTAAAAATGCAGCACCTAACCTAACTTTTTTCTTCCTATCTAAACCGCTGTCCTTTGAGCTAACATGACAGATATTCAGCTCTTACTCACAGCGGGTAGATGACTCAGTCACTAGAGGCCACTGCCCAATTAGGAGGAAAGTGCTCCTAACAGCAGCTGAAGAACGAACAGCTGCAGATAGCATTACTGTATATGGCAGATGGTATAACTGGTATGTTTTTCCATTCATTCTCTAACATAAGAGTGTAAACTACCTTTGGGGGAATAATAGATAAAGTAGGTAAGTGTTGCATGAATTTGTATCATTGAGCATATAATTTGGAAATGTCTAAATAGAACTGTGTTAATGAACTTAAATTATGTTCCTTACCAATTACTTGATTATTAAACCAAATTAACTTCAAGTATTCTAGAAGGTATCCAGTGTTCAGACAAAATATACTACTTATCAGCTGTAAGTATTTGCATACATAAGCCTGATTTTTTAAAAAATTCTTTTCATGAAGCTGGTGGGCAGGGGTAGATGTTGAGTTGCTTTGGGATATAGCCCTATAATTTTATGAGGAGGTTTTGGGTGGTTTTTAAGTAAGAGAAAAAAGGCAAACATCATTTTTTAGCAAGCTTTGATTGAGACTTTCATCCAAACTCTTCTATTAATTTTGTTAAACCATCCCTGTCTACATTCCAGAAATTCCTCTGAATTTTCCCTTAAGCTAAATGAGAAATATTCAAAAACTTTAACTGTGATTTCACCAAGACTTTTTCTTACTTGGTAATCTTAACCCAAAACTCTGCCCACTTTTACACACAAAATTTAGACTGGGATTTAGATAAATATATGTAGGTGGTCACTTTGTATCTATAACAAATCAACCCAAAACCTCAGGCATGAACACCTTTAGGCAGTTCAGATTCATATTTGAATCCAAATGCTTAGGCTCTCTCCAACAGATACACATGCAGTAATTGGAAATCATCTCATGTTGCTTGGAGGGAACCTTTGAGGGGCATAACATAATTTCTTCCTGTGTTGGGGAATAATGGATGTTAAAAGCCACCCAACCAGCATATTAAGACCTACATGTTTTCTTCTGTACAGTGAGTACAATTAAGTTTTTGTGGGTTCCTGCAGGATCTTGTGGGTTTGCTTATTACAGAAAACCATAATTTTTTGGAACCCTTGGAGTAAAATCAACAGCCTCGTGTATGTACAGAAAATTATCTTATCTGACATCCGCATTTGGGGTATTTAACTTGACTATGGCAACATGCAGCTTTTGCTGTCAGTGTGCCTGTCCATGAGTATTCCTAATTTTGCACTTCCTTTCTCCTCCCAGTGAAACCAATACTTTATTAAAGGAATTCAGCAGGGGAGTAGAAGTATCAAAGATAAATAAGCTTCTACCTGTTCTGTGAAAATGGATGACCAGCTACAGCAAGAGAACCTGTGTGTTATGCCTAATGGAGGAAAAAAGGAGATGTTCGTGCTCATGCCTCTCCTACATAGGAAGAGTTTTTAAGCAGGTCCCAGACACAGGAAAAGTTTCAAATGAAGCCTGTGCTTTCTTAGACTCTGAAGTCAGTCAGGCATGCAGCAGAAATATATGGAGCACAAGATTTCCTTATTTCCTGTGCTTGTGGAACTCCTCATTTAAGCAATTAGTCTTCATGACTGTATACAAATAGCTTATATAAAGAGAATGCTTCTGGTATAGTTTTTTATGCGAGAGCAGATGAAACACCAGTTGTGCAAGAGCTTTCCCTTTGTGAATTAACCTAACAACTGCAGGGTCAATTACCTCTTATCCTCCCATACACTGACTTGGAACAGCAGCTGTCTGTTGTGTTCTTGCTGCCTGGAAGGCATAAGAGTATGTGATAGGTACATTGTTTTAATTAGCATTCTTGCATGGACTTACACACAATTAATGTTAGATTTAGTGCATGATGAAGCAGCTTGAAAACTGTCAGAAGGACGGCAGCTGGATGAGGCTGTTGTTTTGATCTCTTGTGTACCTTGAATCTACCAGGAAAAGGTCTGACTTCCTTCTAAAGAGCATTGCCCGTGCGCCTTGTGTCTTAAGTATGGCTCATTGCTTTTCAGTCTCATTTCCTAAAAGTCTTGGCTGAGTAAAATACCTTATTATACCCTGACATGGAAAAATAACCATGACTATTTCTTAAATTTCTGAAGCAAGTTCTGTGGGAGACGTACATTCTCAGAAATGCCTGAGCAATACTTTGGCTCTTCAACCCTGTTATGATACCACAACATCTCCCAGAGTTTACCCTAGAGGTAAATGCAGCAAGATATCCTTGCTGAAAGATTTTTTGTGGTACTTTTTTTTTGGTTTGCAGTATGGTCTTTTCATTGTGAAGACCAGAAATCTGTGCAAGACAATTTGAAAGAAGAATTGGACTTTTTTCTCGACATATTCACAAGACATAAGGGCATCTCTGAGGCATGGGTTGTAATTAACTGTCTACACAGAAATTTTTGTATGAATAAACTTTGGGATGTCTGTAAAAGAAAGCAACCAAACTACTATCATGCAGCTTGGCTGCAGTGTGGGACAGTGGAGGAAAGGTTTTCCTCAGAGATACTTCTTAACAGTCTTCCCATCTTTCATCTCTCGTCATATGATTTCTTCTCTTTTCTCTAATATTTTGTAATTTGTCAGAGGTTTTGTTTTCAAATATAAGTGCTTTTTTTCAGGGGAACCCGGTATAGATGAGAATCTTTTACTGTCACAGACACTTCTATCAAAAGTTTGCCTCATTCTTGGAAGCGCCAGCTTTTTCTTCTGTGTTTCTCTCACGGTTGTAACTGATTTACTAGCACTCTCTTTCTTCTTGGCATTTACGGTTCTGCACTTTAAAAATCCCTAGTCCCAGCCTTTTCTGGACAGGTGAGTCTGGCTCTGAACATTTCTAGAAAGCTATTCTGGAAGAAAAATTAAAAGCAGAATAGTATAAAGGGGACAAAAAAAAAAAAAAGAGGAGAAAAATAAAAAGAGAGGTCTCTCTCTTCCCTGGCATATTTGTCATAACCCTCTGTGTTTAATTATAACATTAAGGGTTTCATCCTGGGATATCTAAATCAGTAATCCCCAATGAGTAAGACATTAGCACCTTTCACTGTGACAGAACTTTCCTGAATGTGTTCCTCCCTGCTCCTTCAAACACATGGTCCTTTACCCCTATTAGCCAATAAATCTGTCCTTTAAAACATATAGAAGATTTTCTCCTTTAATATTTCCTTCCTCCAGTATAACAAACAAAAGACACAGCTTTCCTTTGCTGAACAATGGGAAGTATTTTAAAGAACATTAACAGGATTTTTCTGAAAGCTTATATTATTATTGTGCTACTGGTGCTTTTAGTCTCGTTATTAACAAGGCAAATCATTTTTATTCAACTCTATTTATACATGTGGTAGACCAGGAGAAAGTGTTTTTAAAAAGGCTCAATGAGGTGTTACTTAAATGTGGTTTTCAGCTTTAATAGTGATTTATTATCTATAAGTTGAAAGATTTCGTTCCAGAAGGCTCTAGGACACTGCACTCTTCCTCCTCATTGCAAGATGTATTAGAGCTAAGATTACAGCAGGTGAAAGCTCTAATGTCTGTTCAACAGACCTTACGAAATAATTACATCCAGGGACCATTTGGCTCTCATTAGATCCAAGACTGAAGGAGTAAAATTTTTTGAAGGAAGGAAGCCTCCTCCCTCAAGCAACACCCCACATATCCACACACAAATATCCTATAGGCAGTTTCTTTCTCTTCAAAATATGCTTAGTAAGCACAGAAACCCAACATCATGGACCTACCGCTGTTTTTTAAATCCCATGATGTTTTCATTTCATAGGGCATTACTAATTAATTATGTGTCTTAGTCTTCTTTTACCTTCCAGTGTTTTTCCATCTACTATATTTTATAGCTCTGAATTTTCATGTGGTTTCAGTTCTCTGCCTATTTTTTCTCCCTGTTGTCTCCAGCTGTTCTTTCCAGCAGTGCTATGGCTCTCCTGTACGATAAAGAATCTCCATCACTACTCTGAAAAGTAGTTTCAGAAGAGGAAGAAGCTAAATGCACTATTTTATACTCATGATTCCTGCTTTCTTTTGTTTGTTATATTTTGTTTAGATTATGATCTCCAGAAATTCATTCTGACCCAGAATATTCCCTCATATATCAGACGCAGGAGATTCTGTCTAATCTTCTGAACAGACATGGCATCAGAGAGTTGGCTCAGAGCTTCGCTTCTTTTCTCCCTCAAAATACATTTTTCTGTTTCTTTCCTGAGGCCTTTGCTTCCTTTTCTGTGACCAGAGATGTTGCCTAAGTGTGAAAGGAAAAGGAAACTGTCAGCAACTCAGACTGGGTATATAATTGGCAGCAGAACATTACATTTCTCAAGTCCAAAACCTCTTTTTTCCACAATACATGACAACTGTAGACCTTCTGTCATCAAGACTTATGTCTGGAATGGCAGCCTTGGGAATGCCTTAAGGGTGAGTAACTACTGAGATTTTCTTTGATAATCAGATAATTAATTCATGAGAAACTGTGGGAGTTGAGCACACAGTTACTAATGGAAATTCTAATGAGTATCTATCTGCATCTTCAGGTGCCAAATCTAGTCCCATGCATCCTGCTGATTTCTAACAAACCTTGAAGTCTGAACGCTGTTAGTACCCTCTAAAATTACTTGAAGACTGACATGGGAAAGTCACTCCAATGTTCTGGGATGTATTGATATGAATGTCAGGAACAGAATACAAGAAAATCTTTCTTTCATTGATTATCAACTCATTAGGGGTCTATTGAAAAATTACTAGGAAAAAAGAAGAGGAGAGTCTGAATTTTTAAGATGCAGATTTGTTTGACAAAATTCTGTAGTCATCACTGTGGCTCATCTTACATAATCACTATTTTAATTGCCTGTGTTTCTGAGATGCCTCTAGTTTGTAGCTTTCTCAGATGGCTTTAATTACAGATACCCAAGAATAATTATGGTGAAAGTAGTGCAAAAGCACAGTTCACAGTGGCCGTTGAGATGTAGGTCTAGCCAGTACAAAAAGAAGCTAAAACCAGTCCATTTATATCCTACCATCAAGAAGATGGGTAGCAGATGTTGAAAAATATTAATATACATACTTCAAGGGGACCAAGGGTGGTGCCCTTCCATCATAAAACACATCAGTATTGCTGTGGTTGATTGTCTCATCATCTGCTATGAATATTTTCATCTCTGTAACCACCTAATATGGTCTTCTGCTTCGTATGGAAGCTTGACTCTAGGGTTTTGAGAGATGAGGCAATCTCCCATGCCGCAGAGACAGCTGCAGCTATGCTACTGAAGTATATTCAGTCTTACCAATTTATGAAAGTTTGTATATATATCTAACTTGTTTGATCAGTATACTCCTCCATCATCATGTTGGAATTCTTCAAGTTAAAGAGAAAAGTTTTCCATTTCTTCATAGGTCATCCTCTCTTGTTTTATGTTTCATTCCTCCAGCAGGCACAAATGGTTTAGTTAATGAGGACAGCAAGTGCACAGACCAAAAACCTGGGTTTACTTTCCTGCTATTTCTCCTGCTTTCATGGTCACATTTTTGTATGTCTCAGTCCCTTCTATGGCTAGCAGGGTGCCCTCAAGACACATACCTGAAAAAGTCTGTGAGTTGCTAAAATGCTACAATAATAGAGGGTGATTTCAGATTATTTTTTCTGTGGCCACTCCCTAGAAGTTGGGGGTCTTTTTGATAGTTTGAGACTGCGGTGGTACTCTGCCCCTGCTCCCTTCCTCCCCGCCCCCCCGCAGCCTCAGCCCCATAACTTGGAAAGTATCAGAGTTTTCGGACTTACTAAAACATAATGTTTGGCAGGAAAGGGTCTTCCTCGTTAGCATTGTGAAACATCTCCTCCCTCTCCCAATGCTCAGGTTGCATGAATATCCTGTGAGTTTAAATATCCTTTATACTGTCTTCGGGAGAAGAGACGGTCAGGAAACTCAGTCACTCAGAATAGACTTGTTACTTTTGCAAACAAAAATCTTCTCCAGTTTATTTAAGTGTTCCAGTTAAAGCACACTTTCCTGATTATTTTTCCATTTTAAAAAGTCTTATAAACTGTACATTCCAGACCCTTTATCTCCTGAGATAAGGATTATTGTGTGCTATAGGACAAAGCTTTGTGGAAGTCCCTTGCAAGTACATCTGTAGTGCGTGATGGCTATTTCCATTTCATCACAAAGAACAGGGTTTGGGGACATCGAAAATGAAGGAACTTCAAAGACATTATTTGCTCGTAGTGCAGCAAGGCTGGCCAGAAATGTTCACAGTTTGCTAACATGATTAAATAGTGGTTAGGGACTACTTCAGTAAGAGTACCTGACTGCTTAATATTTATTACATATGGTCCTTTTCTAAAACAAATGTAGAGGATCTGAGATTTTTCAGGTTATTTTTATTTCAAATAAATACTGAGAAGGAAACAATTAAATCATTGCTGTAATGTTGCTGTAGTTAGCAAGACTTGGGAACATTGCAAATGGTGTTCAACTGGATGCTAAAGCAAAGACATTATTAAAATAAAGGGTTTTACTTGTGAGTTTAGAGTTCAAAAAGTGCCACAGCAGCCACTCTTGCTGAAAGAAGAAAAAAGCCACTAAAAATTTAAGTAAAAAGAACTTAAAAGGATATACTTGTGTGATGAGACCTCAGATGTAGTTGACCACTATTTTATTTTTCTTTTTCCTTCATGGTATTACTTATTTGAAATGGAGATTAATGCCACATAATCATACAAACGCTAACTCTCTCTTCTGCTACCTGTGTGCTTACCTGCATCCCAAAAGATCCTAAGGTCAAAGTTTTGTGATGGGAAAAGGCCACAGATTCTGCCAGTTCTTTCATGTTGAATATTCACTAATTATATTAACCTTTAGTAACTACAGAATCAGGACATGAAATGTAAATATACACTCTTTCTTCAGTTATCAGCCTAAAGGACTCCCATAGTCGAGTCCCCCAGAGGAATAAAGCACTATGAGGAAAGCGCGTTATTTGTCTTGCCTCTTCCACCTTTGATCTTTGGTACTCTTTAATGTAAGAGTCTAAATAACAAAGATACTTTGTGAGGAGTTCGAGGAAACAAGAGAAGGAATCGCTGATTCCAGAAGAGGGATCACACAAGTCTAACATGGGACTAATTCTGCTGAAGCCTGGTCTAACTTCATAGTGCAAGGAATCAGAATCAAGCCTGCCTCGTTTGAATGCCAAAATGAATGTATGAACCCTGTCTAATCTTGATTAATTTAGAAGCACCAGAATTTTATTTTATTTTTTTTTAAGGGATGTTATTACCAGTCTCTAATCCCATCATCCAAAAGCTGTTAAAAACCCCATTTCCTGCTCCTTCAGGTCATGCTTCAGCCACCAGGAGTCCTTAGGTAAGGCATTTATAGAACAGATCTTCGAAGGCACTCACTAAGGCACAGAAGGCACAGGCTCTAGCAGCTCATGCCGTCACTTTCAAATCAGTGCACTGAATGTCTGAGGAATCTTACCTTGATGGTCCAGTCACAACCACATCAGCGAGCCCAGCTTCTGGCCTGTGCCCTGTTGACACCTCTCCTACATGGAGCTCTCCCAGGCACGGGTTGGCTGTCTGTACAAAACTGAGTATTGTCAGTCAGTGAGTACACGCTTATCACGACATGATGCTGTAGCATTATAAAAAGGTCAAATTGCCCAGAAAAGGCATGTCTTCACAGCATATTACTGTGCCAAGCGGGAGGAGTCTGCAGTCCCAAAGGCAGAATAGCTTATCCACATCAACATCTTTGATTTCCTTCTGTCATCTGCATAAGCCACTATCCCTATCTCTGACTCCTGGTATGATGATGGCTAAAGCTTAGATGAGAGTGGGTCTATGTGAAAGGAATGTTCTTTCTTACGTGCCCCTGTGTGATAGCAAAAGCACTAACAGTGATAGAAATGAAGTGGTACCAAAAATCATCAATCACAGTTAAGATGGCGTTGAGAGCTTTTTTAAAAATTATTATTATTATTTTCTTCCTGTAAAAATACAAAAAACAAGAAAAATCTAAGCACTCAGACACTCAAGAGAAGGATAGCACCCTGGCGTCCAGTGAGCAGGAGGGCAGGGGACTGACGGACACATGAATAAATAGCCAGAGGCTCTCATAGGCCCCAGCTAACTTGTAAACACATGTGGGTTCCATGTGTTCACTTTTGAGCTGAAGCTGGACTCAGTCTCTAAATAGAAGGCTTGGCAAGCATGTTACTAGTCCTGGGGACTCTGGGTTTTTATCAGACCTGCGATGTTTGCTCAAGAGAGCCAGCCAACTGACCCTTCAGCAAATGTACCCCCCTAAATGTTGCTGCGAAGTTCCCACATCGCTACCTCTCCAAAAGTGTCTTGTGGCTGGCATTAAGTCTTTAAAACAGGAAGTTAGTTTTCCTTTTATTTAGGTCCCTGTATGTCTATGTTATCAAGCTATATAAATACAAGATCTCATTTTTAGAGGCCACAGTTATAGCAAAAAGAAGTGTTTAATATTTTGCTTGAAAGGACAAATCAACAGGCATTTTCCAAACTGGCTACACAAAGGAGCAGCAGGGACAATGTTGCTGTTCCCATCCAGAAGAGCACCCACAAACAGCGGTTCAGAGAGCAGACCGAAAGCGAGCAGGAATGTTGGGGATCCACTGCTGTGGCTTGTGCTGGGCAAGACAAGGCAAAAGCCAGAAAGGGATTCATGCTTCAGGGGATTCTAGTGCAGCACTAAGATTTTCCTGGGAGAATGACAGATTCAAAAAGCTTTTTTTTTTTTTTTTTTTTTTTTTGGACTGGGGACAAAATCCGTCCCCAAATTTTCATGATACAGTAAATAAAACTTGCAACACGCTGCTTTCCTCCTGCTGAAAAGCTTTTATTTGCTTCTGAACTTTAGGACAGCATAAAAGACTAGCAAGCAAAGTTTTGAACAGAACAATTAAAGTTTAGGAGGACAAGATTGATCTATTATTTTACAGTCTTAAAATACTTTGCCATTTTAATTCTTTTTCATAACCTGTTCAGTTTGGGGTTTATCAAATAGTGGTTTTCACAAACATTACCAAAGGATTCTTGACATATTCTATTCAGAGATATAAAAAAAGCTAAGGAGCTCTAAGAATACTGATAAATCCTTCATTTGATCCAGAACTGTGGTTATTATTATAACACACAGACACATATGAACTTCTCAAATACTTTATACTGTAAACAGGTTTTTAGAATATGATCCTAATGACAAAAGATTGGGAGGGGGAGAAGTTCATAACTTTATTTTTATAAAAAGCTCAGAAATCTGGTACACTGAAGCCATGCTTTCTGGGAGTTCTGATATGGTATCATTGATTTAAGGAACAGTCAAGGACTTTACTCCAGAGATACTGACACAATCAATGTCCTGTTCTGGCCTTTGAAGCCAAAGTATTTGCACACATTTTTTCCTCAGCCTGCCCTTCTGCTTAGAACATCATGCCTGTCTCCACAAGCCAATTCTTAAAATCTGACAGATGTTGAAGTACTTCAAAAACGATCCTAAAAACTTAAGGCAGCTACTTCTTGATATACTTTAGGTCTGTCCCTGAAGAGTGGTGAGCAGAGCATATGATATCTCCAGCTCCTTGCATCATTATATCTGAGTCTGGTCCGTATTTTCCCAGAATGCATTGCTGGAGTTTCAGATACCTGAACCAGCCCTGGTCTCAAAGATGATATAGGAGTTTATAACGTCATAATTAATATTGTCTTTTGATTTTTTTTTTTTTTACTACTATATTTCCAAACTCTATGAATTTGAAGGAGGCAGCCAATGAGAAAGACAACAGTGGACATTTCTAAGGTTCTAATTTTTGCGTTTGTTATGATCCTTTCAGAGATTCATTTAATGTCCAGTTGTTGGCCTCTCTCCCTCTCTCCATTCTCTCTTTTCATAAAACAAACAAACAACCCCCCTCCCCCCAAACAAGAAATAAAAAATACCTGAATTAAAAGTCTGAATTTCAGAGGTTGCTGACAGATTCAGAGCATGAAAACTTGTTTTATATAGAGGTGAAATACTAAAGCTAGCAAAACTCATCTGAAGGCTAAGTTCACCGTATTGACCATCACCTGCCACCCAATTCGTTCTGGTTGTGTTTGGTATAAACTCCAGCAGAAATCCAGGCTGTTTTTCTCCAGGTGTGTGGTCTTGCTACCATCTAGTGGCTAAAATAAATCTTTACACTATTCTTTCCATGCGGGTATTCAGATGCTACAAGTATCCGTATCTGCCCTAAAAAAAATTTTAGAGATCTTACGTTCATCAGCAAAGACACGACAGGTGAGAAAATTATAGAGTGATGCCAAGAATGGAGACCAAAAAGGTTTGGGGTTTTTTTGGTTTGGTTTTTTTTTTTCAGACGAGTAGGAAGGCATGATTTCTTGACAACACAGATATATTGCATAGTTGTATTTCAGGGCTTTTTCTAACATGCAAGTACCAGCCTAGCAGATCTCACTCTCGATCTTCAAAGACAGGCATAGTGACTTACTCTAATATGGATAATGAGAACTGATACCTAATGGCAAAAATTCTGTCGTGCTGGATGTTGAACCTGAAGATAGGTATTGTCTAGAGATTCCTTGCTGTATCTTGAGTTTAACAAATAGATGTAATCAGCGGAATAAAAGCAGCGGCATCTGCCCAGCACACAGTGATGCTGTACTGGACAGCACCAAAATGTAACAAATAAACTGCTTAATCACTGCTCATAGCTCTCTTCAATCTTGTTGCTTCTGCATGGTCAAACTCATTGTCCCTGGTCGACAAATAGATCTATTTTTTGTTCCATGATGGGGAGCAGCTTTTCTTGTGGATTTTTACTAATTTTACTACAATACTGACTCTGCCATCTAGTGGCAGACATACAAATAGAGAATAAAGTTAAAATTTAGGAATGCCGAATGGCTTAGAGCTTCTGGTAACTCCAGGAAGAGAGTCCAGTTATTAAATTAATCTTTCAGTTTGGTCTTCTGAATTAATCTCTGCACATTTAAAACTGAACATAGTGAGTACTTAGATACTTTGGACATCATATTATTTTTGAGAAGGGTCTGTGATGTGGAAAAGATTATTTGCTCAAGTTTTTATACAAGTCAAAATGGTGTTTTTGTAGTTTCTCAAGGCCATGCTCATGATCAGGGCTCCACTGTAGCTTTCCTTAGTGAAGCATTAGAAGCTTTTTAAAGCAAGTTCTCTAAGCAAGCCAGAGGAAAGTTTGGCAACAGTTAAAGTTATTTCTAGTTTCACCAGCAGGGAAATCAAAGCACATAATATTTTACAGGAACTCTCTGATTCAATCCAGCATAGGGAATAATACTGGTAATTTCCACAACCTTGTCTTCACCACAGGCTCATACACTATAGCTAGTTTCAAAAGTGATTTCTTGTATTAGTAAAGGCGTTTTAGGATAGATCCTTATTATTTAATGTGATCTGGATGTCGAAATATTTATTTCAGAACTGTTTCTACTGTCTTTCGGGATCCCCAAAAACTACAACAGTTAGTGCTTATTTTCTTATGTGTTCCAGACCTTGAAGACTTTGCTTCCTCCCCTAACTTTAGGGAAAAGTCTAGCCTAAAGGTAATTGGTAAGTTGAAGTAAATACTGTAAATAAAAGAAATGGTACATTAAGAAATACCACAGGAACAGATGGAGGAGAATCAACTGCAAACCAATAAAATGCATAGGATGAGGAATGCTCCAGAAAAGTGTGGGAATTAGTTTTTTTCTTCCCAGTTTTAAACATTTGACCTTTTGTGAGTGCTGCTTTCAGCTCACAATAAAAGAAAGGGCTAGAAATTATGACTAAAATGGAAACATGGAAGTAAGATCAATCACATCTGTAACTCTTGGCAGGCCAAGATGCACAACCTGCACATGTTCAGTCTCCCTACAGCCTTTTCTGTTGCTGAGCCAGTACCTGAGGCGATGTCCAGTGTATGAAGTCATAAAACAAGAGACACTGTGGAGCTGTACTTGTGCCGGGGAATGTATCACACAGCACAATTCAGAGTGTAATGGTTTTGAACTAGAAAGCCCACACCATAGCTGCAGGCTCAGGGCTCCTCCTGCCTTATAACCCCAACATGTACAGCGTGCTTCTAGGAACTGAGGACAGCTAGTATCTACCTAGACAGTGAACAGAAACATGAGTTTCATCTGGAAGCTAATAAAGTTGCAGGACTGTCTCAAAGCTGGAGAGTTTTAGGCCTACTAATGTTTGAAGCGTGCACTATAGATGAATATATTTTTAAAGAAGCGATCCTCCAAACTAGAAACATCAAGGCAATTTGTCAGTCTGCTGTGTGGAAGCTGCTTTGAGGTTAAACAGATGGCCACTGCAAATCCAGCAGCCTCAACGAGCACTTGATTTTTCTGTGAAAGCCTTCATATTCAAGGAGCCAGGCCAGGAGTCAGGCTTCAGTAGGAGGGCACAGATCTCTCGCAACTGTGTTAGGCAGGCTGGCACAGGTCAGTAAATGAAAAACACTGGGTTTGGTGGAGAAGCTGGTGTAATAACGACAGAAAGCTGTGCTGGAAGGGATCTCCATAGTAATCTATGCTTCGCCTGCTGACAGGACCGACTTCAACTTTGTCATCTGTTGCAGATCCTTGTGTTGACTTTCATAGAAGCTTCCATAACAAAGAATTGGTATCTGCTCAAGAAACTTCTAGTGTTTTATATTGCTAAGCTTTCCCTATAATCTAATCCCAGTTAGTATGTCAGTATTAACAGAGAAAAGAAACCCTTCCTTTTTTTTTTTTTTTTTTTTTTCCACATTTTTAAATGTTTGGACATAAGTAAGTGTTGTGGTTTAAGCCCAGCTGGCAACAAAGCACCACAAAGCCACTTGCGCACTCCTTCCCCCCAGCCCTGGTGGGATGAAGAGAAGAAAACATAAAGAAATGCTCTTGGGTCGAGACGAGGACAGGGAGGGATCACTCACCGTTTATGATCATGGGCAAATGACAGGCTCAACTTGGGGAAGAAACAAAAATCTCTTTAATTTACTACAAAGCAAATCAAAACAAGGATAATAGGAAGTAAAACCAAATCTCAAAACACCTTCACCTACCTCTCCCTTCTTCCCAGGCTTGACTTTACTCCTGATATTCTTTATCTCCTCCCCTCCACTGGCACAGGGGGACGCGGAATGGGGGTTGGGGTCAGTTCCTCACACCTTGTCTCTGCCGCTCCTTCCTCCTCAGGGGCAGGACTCCTCACTCCTCCCTGCTCCACCGTGGGGTCCCTCCCATGGGAGACAGTCCTTTACGAACTGCTCCAGCGTGGGCTCCTCTCTCCCCAGGCTGCAGGAGGGCCTCCACTCCCCCGCTCCCCTCCC